>JXSR01S031283.1:0-12880 GCA_000969725.1 Ophiothrix spiculata
TGAAATGTGTGATCATTAAGTTTATTAGGTGTGACAAAATATCAGATGTTTTGAGTTATCAGCAGTTTATTTTAGTTCAAGTAGATCACTTATGACTGGGTACTTGAATCACAAAAGATTATGGTTCATGTAATATCAAATTACGTTGAATGATTATGCAGTATAATAATTTTCCATGATCACGCATATCATGTACATTCAACATAGAAAACAAAGAAAAAATGTCAGTTTTATACAATGTTACTATCTGGTGATTCAAATCGCAGTTCACTTTTTTTCAAGTGTTACTATATGTATATTACCTCATGATTCACTGTCCTACTCCTTTCCAACCTCCTCTGTTTCACTGTCCTCCTGTTTATTCACATTCTCCTCTGTTGTAGTTTTGTGTGTCTCGAATATTGTATTTATGTCTTTTAGAGTGTGGACTTTATATCGGTACATCGTGCCATTTTGTTCTGCTCTGACGTTTGTCACCCCGTTCCAAGTCCAAATGGATACAATACTTTTAAGATTCTTGGCCATATCTCTGGTTGTATCATACAAATATTGTCTTCCCTCAGTGAGAACCTCATGTATCCCTATTCCCATTCCTTTGAGACACCTGCGATTTATGATTATGTTCTGTCTAGTGCTGTGTTTCCGGAAACGTACTTCAATATGTCTTGGTGCGGTAGAGTTACGGTGTTTTCCAGTCTTTGGCACTCTCCTTGCATGTTCTATATCATCCATATTAATATCAAGTTTCATTTTATCCTTCACAAAGTTATAAACAACATCCTCTGTGTTTTCCTTGTTTGGTCTGTTTGTTACTGGATCCCTACCAAGGGTAGCAATATCAGACTCAAGTATGCCTGTCAATTTGAGGTCATTTGCAATATTGAATTACAAATAATATTTTATAAATGTGTTGTGTTGATTTTGAATGATAATGTAACAAACCCGCGTTGTTTTGCCCGAAAAACCGGGCGTGAATTATGACTCTGAGTTTGCCCTGTTTGAGCTGTGAATAGCCTGATTTTAGTATCTACATTATCTACATTTTGTCTGATATACACATTCGCATAATTTACTTACAAATTGAGCATTCCAATGAGGCAAAAATTGCAATTTTTATGTAAACAAAAGAAAAATACGGCATTCTAATGTTTATGTTTTAGATTTTAGTTCACCATCTCAACGCTGCCTTGATAGCTCAGCGGTAGATCTCTCGCTTCGTAATGCATGACTAACCCCCGCCATAATCCATGGTTCGAGTCCCTGCAAAGGCAGTGGAAACTTTTTATCTTTTCATTATTGAAAAATAGTTAGGATTCACATTTTCCTGAGCATGTGGATTCCTCGTACCCTTAAGGGATAAAGAAACACATGTTTAAAAAATCTGTTAGACAGATTTTTTAAATACTTCATAATTTTGAAGTTACAACGTAATTACTGTTTAATTGTGTTTTGACTTGGAAACCATTTTGACTTTTTTGCTAATTTAACAGCAAATTCAAAGTTAAGCACCAAAATTTCATCATTAATCTATGTAAATTATGGTTATAAATAACTTCTGTAACATTTTGTCTGGAAATAAAACAACTAATCAGTTATAATTAATATTTCTTAATTATGGACTAATTTTAAAGGCACTAGTATTCTGTTTACAGCTATTGTATTTTCTACACCATTAGTTACCCAATGGTTTAGCATGGCTCACAAAACCATTCATACACTCATTATACAAAATCATTAGGGTGTGTTTAAATGACTAGATCATTCAGTTGAAACATTCAATAAAAGCATCACTGATTGGCTTAATATTTGGCCTTGCCAGCAATATCCTACTTTTGACCAATACAAAACAAGCTTTCATGTAAAGGCTATCTCAGCTTCTAGTGAACCAATGACCTTGAAATTTTTGGCATATAAAGGGCTGCCCTTAGCTAATATATATTTAAAAAATTAAACAGGTACTGCGTAACATATTAATATTATAGTCATTTAAAATTAGGAAAAATAAGGCCTGTTGCACTGTACAGATTTACTTCTCACTAAAAAAGAAAGAAAATGAAGGAATGCCTGACTGAAGTATTGATTGTTTTCACCGCGCACTAAGTCCAACACAAGTAATTTTTAGATCATTGTGCTGTGTATGGTCGAGTGGATTAGGCGCTCATCTCGTAATCCATAGGTTTAGAGTTCGGGCTCTGCTTGCTCATGTCAACAACGTGTTGTGTTCTTGGGCAAGGCACTTTGCCTTGGTGTTGGGGTTTGTATGTTTGTTTCAATGTTGCAATATGGCGCTGTTTAGGCTACAAAAATTGCATTGTATTTGTTTAGATGTGTTTAATGATGTAAAATTTCTGGCAGTTTGACCTTCGGGTCACTATCAGAGTTTCAATAAACCATTATTATTATCATAGATTATTAATAAACCAAATACTGGAAACTTACTTTTGCAAGTATGCGATGTTGCAACTCAACAGGCCTTCAGTGAAGAAAATTTTAATGTGTGTTTCCTTTTCTATACTACAAAATGCAGATTTTTTACATTGTGTAGTTGCTACCGATAGACATTTTTGGCAGGGCAATTGTGAATGTTAAATTGGGGGAAAAAATATAGGGTCACCGACTGTTTTAAACGTGGGATGAAATTACATGGGGTAAACTCTAAAAAAACAATTTTCATCACTGAAAATGTTGAAATTCAGTTTTATAACATTGAACAATTATGTCAAGTAATCTATCGCTCCAGTTTTCAACTGATCGTCCATTAAAAGGAAAATGATGTCATCATATACAGCGTCATAGTGCCCTTAGATGGTCGGACACTCCCTTTGCTAAATGTTGAAGTGTAGACTCTAATCTATTAACTGACAAATATTTATAAGCAAAATCTACTGGTAGAAACTTATCACTGCGATTTTCCTTACGTTTAAAAGGATGTCATGCAGAGAGAATCTTTATTTCAAAAGAATGCACGTTAAAATTGAAATTTCACCAGAAGAGCATTGTAAGACAAAATAAACTGTTTTATTTTTTTACGGATATAATGAATAAATCATAACAATGAAAACTTATTAAATTGAAATTGTAGGAGTACTACTACTAGGAGTACTACTAAGTAAATATAGGGATATATTAGTTACATTGAAAATACAATGTTTTATTTATTTGAATGATATGCATAATGAAATGAAGAGATTTTCAACAAAAGTGTTATATTACTTTTGGTTGTGTGGATGTGGGGAAGGGGGGGGGGGGGGAGTAAACTACATAATGAATAACAGTTGGCTAATTCGTATCCCAAATGTGAAAAACAGACCCCTCTTTTAACTGGTGAATTCTTTGTCACCTGACTGGATTGTTTAGTTGTACCAATGATAAAGTAGATAAACAAAATAAATGAGTACTGATATTCAAAGTCACCTTCTTTAGGCTTTCGTCAAGGAAACCCAACTTGATACTTGGTACCAAGTATAAAAGGAAGCTTATTTTCAACTGGGGTCAAAGATGTTTTTTTAATTCAGTTTAGAATGCAGGAGGAAGACTGGAGTACCTGTAGAAAAACGTTCGGAAGCGAGTATGGACTGAAAACCAAATGCACATAAAGCGCCGGCGCGGGACTTGAATCTGGGACCTCATTGGTTCAAGGTGTGGGAACTGCCGCTGTGCTAACCCGCTCCCCAAAAAATCATAATCATGGCTTTTACAAAATCACATTGTGTAGGCTTTTGCCAAGGAAACCCAACTTGGTACTTGGTAACAAGTAAGCTAAAGGAAGCTGTTCATGTGGACACTGAAATCTGTAAATCTGCATAGACAAATAATCTGCCCAACATTATCCTGTGCCATCCCCCCTCCCCCGTATATTTGTTATAGGAGTAGATCAGTCTTAATATATTGCATTTTGTTTGTTAAATTGGAAATATATATGGTTACTATCATTTTCATTTGTTATTTTACCCTTCTTGTATTAAATCATGTAAAAATATAAGTGTGCTTTTCTCACTTCCTGTTGCGGTCATTCACCATTTACCACAAGGGAGGAAATGTCCATTGATATTTGCTCACAATGTCCACAGGAAGAAAAAATACCTTCAAATATCTTTCTGATTGTCCAGTTAATCTAATATGTTTCCTTCTTGTTAGTGTTTATAATAATAATACTACATGGTACTATATAGCGTCATTCACCTAAGTGCCATAGCGCACACAAAAAAATACAAGATACGCTACTAGATACACTACAAGATAAACCAAAATAAACAGTAAATGAAAAGAGTACAAGTGAGTCTTCACAAGCTTTTTGAAAAGTTCAACAGACAAAGCAGTTCTGATATAAATGGGCAACAAGTTCCAAGATTTGGCTGCAATTGATTGAAATCTTTTGTCCCCGATGGTGCTACTGGATTTAACAATGTTAAGACGCGTGTAATCTGTTGAAGATCTGAGGTATCGGTCAGGTTCGTAGAAAGTAAACATTTCCGCTAAGTATAATCTGAAGCGTGTCCATTGACAATTTTATAGATGTACAGGAGAGGTTTGAAAGTGATCCACTCACATACTGGCAACCAGTGAAGTGAATCAATCAATGTTGCTGCATCCGCTCTCATACCGACTCTAAAAACTACTCTTGCCGCCCTGATCTGAAGTCTCTGTGTTGAAAATGTATCACAATTATAAGTCGATAAATATAGGTATAAAATGAAGAAAGCTTGCATTATTGTGTGTAAAGTTGTAACAGTTTTAAAAAATAATTCAACAGAATAGAAGAAAAATTATACTGCAAACTTAGCTGCCATACATATGAGGGGTGATCAATATGTTCCGTGCATTGAGGCAGGAGGAGTTGAGCTATTTATATATTATGTAATTTGATCGCTGAATATCAAGAAAATTTCAAGTTAATATCTGGATTTAAACTTTTAAGAAGTGCATAAGGGGAGGGGGGTCATTTGGATCTTTGATTTTGTTTTTTGTGCGTATTGAGGTGGTGTATCACTGAGTACGGTTTTAAAGATAAATAATGCGGAGAACATTGTTTTTAAAGCGACCAAAATCCTGTGACCAAATGGATCCCCCTTGCACTAATGCAATTCTAAAACATCTTAGGAAACTTAAGTGTTCAGAAACTTTAACAGGCAAGTTTTAAAAACAAAACCAGATGTTAACTTAAAACTTGCCTAATAATCAACAATCAATTTGAACTATGTGTAGAATATGTTGATAAAAATTGCAAAGCTTATCTCCCACCTCAGGCCACCAACTTATTGAACTCCCTTCTTAATAGCCAACTGTTTATTAGAAACCAAATCCCTACTGCCCTCCTAGGATATTGACATTGCAAGGCATCTCCCCGCTGAGGAGGAGGTTTTATACAACGATATGGAGTCCCACATTAGGCCACAAACTTATTGAACTCCCCTCTTAATAGCAAACTGTTTATTAGAAAACAAATCCCTGCTGCCCTCCTAGGATATTGACATTGCAAGGCATCTCCCCACTGAGGAGCAGGTTTTATACAATGATAAGCACAGATTTAAGCACTAGTTTATGTAAATTACATATGTGACTGTCCATCTCCAACGAGCCGTAATTGCAGCACACTTCGCAAACTTTTTTGCGCAACAGGTGGAAATACGTGTCAAGTTCGTAATTTGCTGAAATTGATTTTTTTACATTTTCACATCCTTGTGCTTACTTCAAAACACCAGCAAAGTTTCATTTCAAGAAAATGATCGGAAATATGATTTCTGTATTATTTGAGGACAATCAACAGAAAATATAGGGTTTACTGATTTTTGAACGCATTTCTGTCAGTTATACATTTTTTTCTCTGACAACCTTTAGAAAGACCATGACTTGACTTATGGAAATGGAGTGAAGTTTATTAAGGTGTCATTTTAATCCTTATAACCTTTGGGAATATTTGAAAAAGTGAAAATGAAAAGATGCTGCATTTGTGGCTGGTTTGGGATGGTTGGTCATATATTGGCAAAATATCAGTTATTGCAATATTTTTTTTCAAAGGAAATTGAATGATTTAACTGATTCTTGGAGGAATACCGAAGCTTAATGGATCAACATCTTGAAGGAACACGCTTTTTGTTTTGTTTGTTTTTTCTTTAATGGAGATATTTACCCCTAGTCGGATTTGCTTTTTCTGTAAACTTTGTTGCTGAATAATGCTTATATTATCTTAGTAAGGTTGTGTAATTTTTAAGCCTTGCTGTGATTATATAAACATAGCTGAACTTTGGAGACGTTGGGATTGTGGTTGCATTCATACATACTTATTTATTTCGTCATGTAAGTGCAAGAAAGTCGTATCTGCAATAGCTGCCTTACGTCATAAATACCGATTGCAAACTGTGTGACCTCTAGTCTTGGGTCAGTGGTTGACACCATCACCTGAAGAACCATTTCAAGAACCACTGACATAAGAAAGGAATATTTTGAGGGAGTTGTCACATTCTTGGGACAAGGTGTAAAATAAATGTAACTTAGGGCAGCCATTGCAGATACGACTTTCTTGCACTCACATGACGATTTCATCTTTTGTATTATTGTATTGCAAACTTAGTTTTAGAACATATATCAACTTTCGCTTCAGTGAGAGTTGCTTGGGTTTGGAATTCACTTGTTGCAATGTTGCTTAATTCTCCTGGGGGTTACTTTTATTCATTCTTCCCAATATCTATGATGTTAATTTTCTTCCAATTTCAACCAAGAAACACGTGTTTCCAGATGGACAAGCAATGGCCCATAATCAATGGGAATTTGGGTCCAGATGCATAATCAAAGTCCCATTGATTATTATGAGACCAGGCTAGTTAGACAGGGTCTAAGTCAAAATTAAGTAAAGTGTTGTCCCCCTTAACTGAACAGTCTAGTTTTTATTCCATTTTATCACCATTATGTAGTTTATCTGAATATCTGAAATTGGTAATTCTCTTTGGTTAGCTAAAGTGAAACTTACTCAATGGGAAGAAAAATAATATTTTTTTTGTTAAGTGAAACTCAGTTGCAAGAATAACAACATTTTTTGTTGTATAATGTTCTGAGTTCTTGTTTCATAAATGAATATTCTTGATTTCACTCCCGTTATTTTACCATGTTGTTATAATCAATGGATTGAATTTCAGCTTGCATTATCTAGCAAGTTACAACTTCATAAAAAGCGGGTCACTTCTTGCGATGGCAGTGAATGTTTTCTTTTGGACTCAATTGAATTACCATGTAACACGATACCATATAGAGTGAGTGGTATGTTTTCCATAATATATTATATCCAATATCACATTGCAATATGTAGATCATGTTCCCTGCACAGGAAGACTTAAAGGGGCATTGGACAAGTTCAGCATCAGCCCCGCCTTTTCCCCCGAACCTTTTTGCATCATTTGAAGTATTGGTGGTGATATCAGCATTCAAACTTTCATTTTCAAATTCAAACACTATATATCAAAATATTTAGAGATTCTTATATTTTTAATTTTCGTTGTCGGCAACTATAAATACTTCTCCCTATAGCTTAGTTTTTAAAATTGGCCTTTTCAGGATATCTATTGCAAACTAAAACATTTATTTTGATATATCTGCAATCCATGAGGTGAAAGAAATTGTTTTACAACTAAATCTCTGGCTCTTTATTGATATATAGCATCAATAAATTTGGAGAATAGCCTTATACCCAAGATCAACAAACCAGATAAGATTGAAATTTTTGACTTTTCTGAATTTTGATCAAAAAGTTTGGTCTGATATCTTGTAATTGATTGTTATTTTCTTCTAACATATGAAGTGTAAGTCATCCACAAATAAAATTTTGAAATTTGTCCAATGCCCCTTTAACATCAGCATAGTATGGTGAAGAGAACTTACTACCTATATCAACACTTGAATATTTTACCGCTGCATTTTAAAAGCGAAGGAACAAGTTCTGTCTGAAATTTATGATATTTTTACACTAAAATGTCAAGACAGACCTGAAAAAAAATGAGTGGTTGTCAGGTACACCAAACCAATACAACAATTAAGGTCTAATTTTTTTAGGTCTGAAATAAATCTTTGCATTTTCTTCTTTTGATGACGTGGGCTTGTAGCACCAGATATTCAAAATTACAAACTGCAAGTAACACTTACATACCATATCCACTCTACTATTCAATTATTTCCCAATTGACAAATCATTTATATTTCAAACTTGTGTAATGCTTATGCTTGAGTTAAACAATGCAGTATACAGCCAACTTAATCAACAAAAATAAAGTATTCATATTGCATTCACTTTCATTTATTTGTTTGATATAATGCAATACAGAAAAAATATGATCAGTTATTTTCTAATAGAATTACTTTTTTGTCCACTGAATATGTGACCTGTCATATCGAAAGGTAGGTCAGCATAGTTAATTACGAGATGCGGGCCATTGAAGCTGAGCATAGTCAAAAATCATGTTCAAGGTCGAATTTCTAATTTCATCAGAAACGTTACCTTTGAAACGTATTCTATCATATTAATTAGGTTCCAACATCCAAAACATAAGACAAATGTTTTAAAACTGAGATAAAAATCCTTTATCCATTCAAGTTTTACCAGTACAGAACAGGATTTTCTTAGAACTACAGTTTTCTGAATCAGCCCGATGTCTATTCGGATGTAACTTTGCAATCGAACATCCAATAACCAAAAGCAATGTGTCGTTTTAAAGCTTAAAACATAATCTTTCAGATGAGACTAAAAAAAAAAATCAATTTTCATTTTGGGACCCTTAAGGTACCTTTCAATATGATGGGTCACATATGTATAAGCTGTAGGCTATAATAGCAGAACTGAAACCCAATGTAAAATTTATTTATTTTAATGTATCAAAGTCATGTTCTGTTTAGGACAGATCATTGTATTTTTGTAACAAGAACAACACTAGAGAAAGTTTATATACGCAGCCTAGGCTCAACCAAAACCAGTTCAACAGGTAACTTTTTTATTTTGTACACCAAAATGACCAGTTATTGGCTATAAGGCAGATGCTTATGTCTATCCCTGGTTCTCATCATGTTTGACCAAGAATAAAATGAAACCTTAAAGCAAAACTATAAGAATTTGATCAAATTCAAATTGGTTTATTAGACATATTCATATGGCAGCCACAGGCTGAATTACATGAAAATTTACATTAAAATACATAGATGAAAAAATTAAAAGTACATAATATAAACATCAAAATTGAAATACTGCTGTAAATACAATAACTGGTAATGTAAAAAAGACAGGTATATTGCACATGAAGAACAGTTCAGAAAGTGCAGGATTGGCAATGGGAAATGAAAGATGGGGGTAAAATCAAGAATTAAGCAAGTTTGCCATGTATGGGAGGGGACTGGATTTGAAGCGCTCAGTATTGCATCTGAAAGGGTTGTCAACATGTTTTCGTCTTAGTTTCATGGTGAAGTTGTTCACATGGGGAGTAAACCAGGTGGAGAACCTGTCAGAAGTGTGTGCACTCTGGGCAAGATTCATGCACATGTCATTGAGGGGTTTAATCTCAAGTGGGGCCAGGCATTCAGCATATGATTTGTAGTCCCTGCCAAGGATGTGTTTACAGGCTCGCTTCTGAATGTTCTCAACCTGGTTAACTTGTTTTACGGTGAGACCCAGGTGCCACACAGGGGCAGCATATTCAAAAATTGGCCTAATATATCCCCTATAATAAACAACAAGTAAATTCTGTGTATTGAGTCCTGCAGCCTTGCGAAGCATAAGCATTTTCTGATTTGCTTTCTTCAGAATACTCTCAATCTGACTGTCCCATTTTTAGTCACTTTGGATGGTTACATCAAGCAGTTTCACTTAGTTGACTACCTCTAGATGGTGGTCAGCTATAAGCAAGTTTACATCTGGGTGTAAAAACAACCTAAAATGAAGGAATGTGTCTATCTGAAAGCGGTTTCAATTGTACTTTGTCAAAAATTTGTTTTGCCAATAAGAAATGTATAAAAAGCACATGCGTGCTTTCCTATACTAATACATGTGGAATTCGGGATGCAGAATTTAAGTTAGCAAAGGGTTATAACAGAAAAAGTAAGCATATTTAAGATGAATTGTTGATATCTACCCAAAACAAAGTCAGGTAAACAAAATCAAAAGTCATGGGTGGCGCTTCAGTTTAACACTTTACAGTTTTGCTTTAATTTGCATTGAGATATTTGATGCATTTGATTGTCCAGACTTTGGTCACTGCTCCGTTTCCATTCTTTGGTCACATTTCAGTCTGCGGTCAGTACATGATTAATTTAGCTGGTAATCATCCGTCACTGTCTTATCCGTGGATTACTGGTGTCCCTAGTGGCAATGTGGAAATCCAGGGCTTACACTGGAGTCTGCTCTAGGTATCAACTGGCAGTCACACAGCAATGATACAGTTTAAAGAAATATCGCTTGATCCTAATAGAAACAAATCTCTTGTTTCATTGGAAGTGATATACTTAATTGAATTGTAACATTGGAACCTGGTGGAGATAAACATTCTGTGGGGTTTAGGAATTCTTATTTCACTGTTGTTGATTTTCTTTTCTTGATGTAATTAGACAATAATAACTGCACACCATTTTTTTTTTGGGTCATTGTTTAAAATCGGAGGTGTTTGTTTTGGGCCGAGGCACTTTTCTGAGGAAGCGTAGCTCCTGAAGAAAAGTACCGAGGCACAAAACAAACACCAATCATTGTTTATTGAGGTGTTTGTTTTGGGCTGAGGCACTTTTCTGAGGAAGCGTAGCTCCCGAAGAAAAGTACCGAGGCACAAATCAAACACCGACGATTTTAAACAATGAACAAAGTAAAAGATGGTGCAAAGTTATATTGTCATTAATAACCATCTTTTGACATTTTTAATGCCTTGTATGCATGATTTTGTAAATAAAAACTTTATTAAACTTATTTCTTACTTTATTAAAGGTCTACTTATCCCTATAAGAGAATTTTGATCAGTCCAGGCATGACGAATCAACACATAATATGATAAACATGCGTGTGTGTTGTGCATACACTTCATCGGCGTTTTATGAGAAAACGCATTCAGGGCTAATGACATCACATACGCAGGTCATTATAAGAAGTTATTTTTACCTGATAATGACTGCGCAGTTGTTTGCGTAAAAGTAGAAATATTCTTATTAGATTGGATCGCGCTGTTACACTGGTTATTAATATCTAACAAAGTATAGGGCCAATCACTTTTGACCAAGTATAGCGCTAGTCACTTGACCAAGATTGTTATTTATTAAGTTATTCCGTCATTAGCGGATTATAGTACATTGTGATGCCTTTACTGATGCTTAAACATGGAAGCACAGAGTTGATAATCCAATAACATGGTTCAATGGTGGGATAGTGCATGGGATATACAGCCGCTTAGTATCATTAGCTAGCCATTTATATCACTTGACCAGGAACCACATATTCTATTTTAAAGTCTTTTCCCTCATAAGATATGTATATAGCCAAATATAAATTACCAATCAGGGAATTTCAATATGGTACCCTCCAATTATTGAGATATAGTACATAGTAGATATTGTAACACCTTTTCTGATGCCCGAAGCACAGAGCTAAAATTCCAATAACATCCCGGAATAACATGCCCTAGTGACTAAATAGTTATAGCCAAATATTAGCCTACTTCAGGGCAGGTCAAATATCTTTCTCTCCTGTAATAAAGCCATTCTATATATAGTACACTGTGACACCTTTACTAATGCGTAAACTTCCAATAGCACGCGTGAATAATTCAATAGTGCAATGGATGCGTAGTCAAAGAACTAGTCCACACCATCAAGGTTGCCAGCAGAGGCAACTGTCATATGTGATGATTCACCCCGAAAAGAGGGACTTTGATATGATGGGTCACATTTAGCCAAATAGAAGTGAACAGTAGGGGATTTCAATATGGTACCCTCAAATAATAATTAAGTCAATTCGTCATTATTGAGATAGATTACATTGTAACACCTTTTCTGATGCCTGAAGCTCAGAGCTTAAATTCCAATAACATGCCCTAGTTAATGGATATGTAGCCAAATATTAGCCTACAGTCAGGGTAGGTCAAATATCTTACTCTCCTGTAATAAAGCCATTCGCTCATTAACAGGATATAGTACACTGTGACACCTTTACTAATGCATAAACTTCCAGTAGCATGCGTGAATAATTCAATAGTGCAATGAATGCATAGCCAAAGAACTAGTCCATACCCTCAAGGTTGCCAGCAGAGGCAACTATCATGGGTTTTTGTATGATACACAGGAATGTGCTTCCATTACCCTCTTTTAACAATGATCAAGATGAGACACAGTCATCATTAATGTTGATCCCCCTCGTTGAATTCCTGGATCCAACCTATCAAATGCTGGTCAACTATTTTGACAAGTAGCACATGTCCTCATCAGAAGAAATCCTCTGATGTTGTGAGGATTAGTGACCTCTTGTGACCTATGATGACGTCATGATTGACTGTTCTGACTGACGTCATCATAAGTCACAACATCACAGGATTTCTTCTGATGAGGACATGTGCTACATATTGAAATATCAAAAGGTATGTTTCTGGTGCTGTAAGCATGTTTTAACTTCTCAGTATGATCATAAATTTATATTGCCTTGAGATGCAGGGCCTAGGAAGATAGGCCTAATTACCCAAACACAATACACAATCATTGACATTTTATCTGTCCCAATGTAGGATGATTCTTCATATTTCATCTTTTGTATAATCTCTCCAAGTAATCTACCTGTAGATGATATATATAGAAATTCATAATTATTCATACAATTATAAGCAAAATTCTGCATGATTAAACTATCGCCTGCCATAGCAATCTGCCTGTAGCAACC
>JXSR01S031286.1:17615-30776 GCA_000969725.1 Ophiothrix spiculata
AGGCGAGACTACTGGTTCGCGAACCATCTTGTTTGAGGTGTAGTAAAACAAATATACATTTAGCATGATTTATTTCAGAGAAGTATTGCAAAATACTGTCCCTCGGTGTTGGATGATGGAGACTTCCTCCCGAGGCGCATCCAACACCTCGGGGACAGTATTTTGCGATACTTAATAATGATAATAATAATAATGTACATTTATGCAGCGCACAAATCCGCCCATGAGCTCTCATGGCGCCTGAGCTCACCAAACATACAAAAGCAACATGAAATAACAATGCATTAGGAAAACAAATTATATACAAAAAATATTATTACACATGATTTTGAGCAGTGTTCATAAGGTGGGTTTTGAGCCTGGATTTGAATGAAGCAAGTGAAGAACATTAACGGATCTGAAGAGGCAATGAGTTCCACAAATGGTGGGCAGATACAGAAAAAAAACCTGTTTCCTCATGACCGCGATGTTTTTTGCTCAGTCAAAAGGTGTTTATCGGCTGAACGTAAACCAGAACATGCGTAAGTGTATGGCACAAGAAGTTCGGTGATATATGGCGGAGTTTGTCCATTATCAGCACGGTATGTGAGGAGAAGTATCTTGAACTCAACTCGACAGTGAACCCCTCAAACCATGTTGTATTTGTATAATCAGGGGTGTGAGAGTTCCGATTTTAATCTGATTTCAGATTTTTTCATGCCTTCAAAAGAGTAATTATTTCAGCTTTTTTTGTTATTTTCAGCCTGTTTTTGGCATTTTTTCACTGTTTTCAGATTTTTTTTTCAAACATCCACTCACAGCCCTGTACAATGGGCATGCTACAAACTAAACATATTTGATTCTTTTATATTTTAGAGCTTGCTCAGTTTGACAGGAGACAAAAGAGAGAAATCCGACATCTTGAAAATGAAATTCCCAAGTGGCAGGTCATGGTTGATAGCGTAACAGGTAAGAGCTAATCTATATGGGGAAGCAAGTGGCATAGCAGCGTTTCCCTTGTCTTTCACCAGTGAGCCCTGAATTCACTCCCCCAGTCCTGGCACAGTATGTGTAATTATGAGTAAAAGAGTAAATCTATTTACTGGACTTAACTCTTAAAGCGCCAATGGCAAAAATTTGGTGATTTCATTGAAAACTGCTTTGTGTTAAATTTGATTGTTTCCCTAAATGACACATTTTCTGAAGATTTACTATTTGTATACATGATCTACTTGCAGACTACATATCATGTTGACCGTGCAACACTTTGGCAGGTTTTGTGTTGCCCCTGCAACACTTTGTCAGATTGGTCATGTGACAGAAAACTCAGGATGGTTTTGATGTCCTTATCCCACGCATGCAATAGGTTATGTCACATTCCTCCCTTTTTGTTCAATGATGGATTTTCTACATGCTCCCAAATTGCCTCTTTAATTCCTCTCTGGTGCCACTTTTCCTCCTTGTCCAAGATGATGGAGTCTTGAAAGTTAATAGGGTGTCCAGTGTCTTTTATATGTAAATACACAGCAGGGTCTTGTGCTCTCCAACGAATTTCCTCTCCAACGTACAAAGCTGAGCAATCTGGTTCACCACATAAAATTCTGTAAACAAGGTTAGATTTCAATTACAATTGGTAGATTTCAACGGGTTCGTCGCCGGACAAGTTTTGAACTGTCAAGCTTTCGTCAGGAGTTGACTTCTTCAGGACAAATATTATTCTAAAGACATGTGGGCCGTCACTTCCCATCGATGACTCGCATGAGCCATTCACTGAAGGCTGCCCCTTGCCAACAGTGTTAAAAACAGATCACCTCTTTGAGATTTTGGTGGCTCTGTAAAGAGCCTTTCTGTAGGCTGCCCCTTGCCAACAGATTCACACAAAAGTAGATTGCCCCTAACCTCTAATGTGTTTTTCTTATGAGATATTCGTGGCTCTGAAAAGAGTCTCTCTGAAGGCTGCCCTTGCCGACAGTTATTTGCACAAAAGTAGGTTGCCCCTATACCTCTAATCATAATATGTGTACAAATGATAGGATGCCCCTTGCCTATTGAGTCTCCAACCGAACAGATTGAATACCTGATCGAGAAGTGACAAGATGTTACGGAATTTATACAGTTTTGATCAATTGGCTAGATTCCATTTCCTCTGGTAATCAAAGATCAAAGGCACCTCCTATACTGTATAATCTATAGGTTAGATTTCTCCTTAGGTTGTTTTTCACATGAACAAGTTTGCTGTGCAGGGTGTTACCAGGTTTAAATGAGGCAGCAATGTCATAGTTCTTTAAATGAGTCGTCTGTCACATGATTAATCCAGCGGGTCAAAGTGTTGCAGGGGCAACACGAAATGTAGTTTGCTAAAACAAGTAAGTCCAGTAATCAGATTTACCTTTTTACTCATGTTTACTACTACTGGATGACTGAGAACATTCACTCATAAGGGTGTGCAATTGGTTGCCAGTCTAAACTTGTTTTCACAGTTTATTCTCAGGGCGCTTTGGGTCCTCCTGCATCTCAAACTGGCAAATGTATATGTGCCCGTCTTATCTAATGGAACCTTAAGGGTCCCAAAATCAAAATTTTTGGTCTCGTCTGAAAGTTGAAAGTTCAAGCTTTAAAATGACACCTTACTTTTGGTTATTGGATGTTCGGTTGCAAAGTTACATCCAAATTGGTAAAAGGAATCGAGCTGAAGCGGAAAACTATAGTTCTGAGAAAATCAAGTTTAAAGTTTTTGTACTGATTAAGACTTGAATGAAGGGAGAATTTTTCTGTTGGTTTTTAACACATTTTTCATATGTTTTGGATGTTGGAACCTGATTAATATGATAGAATACACTTCAAAGGTAATGTTTCGGATGAAATTAGAAATTCGACCTTGGACGTGATTGTTGGCTATGCTCAGCTTCAATGGCCTGTATCTCATAATATACTAGCTGACCTTAAGGTACCTTTAGATATGACAGGGCACATATATATGACAG
Organism: Ophiothrix spiculata; assembly: GCA_000969725.1. Lineage (NCBI taxonomy): Eukaryota > Metazoa > Echinodermata > Ophiuroidea > Amphilepidida > Ophiotrichidae > Ophiothrix > Ophiothrix spiculata. Next base: position 20,579 of record JXSR01S031286.1, read on the forward strand.
AACCGTCATGGAAAATAGTGCTAGACAGTGATGAAGCTATCCTGTACAAATATGACATATTTATTTATTTCACTTCAAAACAATGCTCATTGAAGCTATAGTCAGAAAAGCTGTTTGTGTAGAATTTTCTGTATATTATGTATCTTAAAGAGGTGTTTTTAAGTATTCTTTGTCAAGGAATAATCCAATTTGCATGTAACCCATAGGTAAATGTATTTTAGATTCAATCTTTTTTGAATCAAGATTTTGAATAATCACAAGTTACAATGATTGTTTTTACAGGGTTGAGTCCGCCAGATTTTGACAACCAAACGTTAGCAGTATTGCGAGGTAGATTGGTGCGCTACCTCATGAGATCAAGAGAGGTAAAGCTGGTTCTTATTGTTAAAGGGAAATTCATAGGTATAACAAGTATATAAGCTATAGGCCTGTGTTTTGTGTACACAAAACATTTTCTGAAGCAAGTTTTTAGAAATTTGTAGTGCATATACACCCTCGACTATGTAGATGGATGGGCTGGCATGCTTTGGAGAGTGTGGAATGGGGAAAATGTTAGAATATATGAATTCCTTACTGGTATATGAATTGCATGTACAGTATGTGGATTATGAGCTTTCCAGAACTGAAATGCAAGTTGTACATATTGTATTTAATAGCTTCAATATTAATGGGGAAAACTCTCAAAATTGCAGCTACACCAAAAAAAAAGCGATGGAAATCCGATATTTAGAGCTTTCATGGTGGAATTTTGAATTTTTGGTCAAAAATTAGATTTCAGCAAAATTTTCAGACCTGAAGTACTCTATGGCATCCCTATTACCTAACACCATGGCTGATTATCTTGATTTTGGTATCAAGAAGAGGAGACCATACTCTATACTGTTTGTCTATGGTATAAAACAACCCAACTTTTGGATGTTAATTTCATTTTCACAGGCCCCCCCCCCCGACTATGAGGTAGTAGAAAATAGCTTAGGTGGTCAAGGAAAACGGTGACAAGTCTTTTATCTCCTCTAAATCAATATATTTATCCTATAATCCAGATCACATTGGGCAGAGCAACGAAAGACAACAACATCGATGTCGACCTATCATTAGAAGGACCGGCATGGAAGGTTTCTCGCAAGCAGGGTCTAATCAAGTTAAGGAATAGCGGTGATTTCTACGTGGCCAATGAAGGCAAGAGAGCCATTCTAATAGATGGCAAACCTGTACTCAAGGGACAGAAGACTAAGCTGAATAACAATTCTGTTGTAGAGGTAAGTGAATGCTTTAAGGGTTTTTATTATTTATAGGTGCATATTACCTGTTGTTGTTTTTTTGCTAACGGGCTTTCGTGCATGGGTTACTGAGCCGGTGGCTCTCTGGTTTTTAGGCTCAAATTGGGGGTTTCAGGATTTTGCTGATGATGGAGAGGATCTTGTTGTAATTTGACGTCCAGTCTGATCAGTGCTTGATTTTACACCTAATTTGCTCAGGCTATATAATTTTATATTGGTTACTGGCTCGGAGGTGGGTGCTATTGTCAGAGTGTGTGGGGCAAAAAACAACAGTTTTCCTGACCTACCAAACAAATTTTGAAAAGCTCTGGAGAACAAGCAACCAATTTTTAATTCTTTTGCCTAAAACTAACAAAGAAATTATGAATTTTTAAGGTATGATATATTGTATGACAAATAGCTGCAAACACCTGTTATCTTATTCATTTTTTAACTCTTCGTTTTCTTTCAGATTGCTGGATTAAGATTCATTTTCCTCATTAATCAAGATCTTATCAATGTCATCAGAGCTGAAGCAGCAAAGATTGGCGTATAACAGGCAGTCAGTGCTCATACGCAGAGGAAGGATGGAAGGATGATACCAAGACATTATTCCCCAAAGTGCAGTGCGTTGATGAGGACATCTTGTAATTAAGAGTTGTCGTGATATTGCAAGCATGACTCATTTGCAGAATTGAGTTTGACCTGAACAAAATGTGAAATCTAATCCAATTCACCACGTGACATTCCAACCAAAACAACAGGGTAAACGGTTTATTTCAAGAATGACAAGTTGATATTGCGTACTTGGAATTGTTGACGTCATCACAATGTTTTGACCAACAGGACTGACATTGTAGAATCAGTTCAGAGGTTTACTGTGCTGCAGTAAAACTTGTTGGAATAATTGTCAAAATGTGTAGCTGTGAATTTGGTTCAACTGTTCTGTCTGGAAAACAACAATTTAATCAATTTGTTGCCCATATGTTGGTGTTGCAAAATTTTCATACCACGATATAATCAAGTATGCACACTTGAAAAATGTATGTTATTGCAACTTTTCAACAACCGGAGTGATGAAACCAACCTTGGACATGATGGTGCCTTTTCTTCCACAAGAAGGTTGGAAAGGAAAAGTTGATATATAGCAGAAACTGATTAAAAATTTGCCTTTTACACACCATTCATGCAATTATCCAAATTGGTAGGACAGTTTACAAAAACATTTCCATGAATTTTGAAGAAGGGCATAGGATTATCATGCAGGTCAAGGATGATGACAGTATTGTGTACCAATAAGAGTCTCAAGCATATGCAAAATACCCAATGATAATGTTTAAAATGAAATAGTTTTAACCTGCCATAGGAATGTTAAGTTTTCAGGAAATTTCTTGATTTCAAGGAAATTTTACTGACAATATGTGTGGTGCTCTGGCATAATGAGCGGAGAGTCGCGATTGAAGATTTTGAATAAATGGCTGCTAAAGTAAAAATATGATGAAAAGATCAAATTTCGTTTTTTGACAGAAAGCAAATAAATACATTAGTGTTAACCTGTATTTCGCGTTTTGAAGGTCAATTACGCCGGGAAGATTCACGGGTAATTGATCGCGCTTTGATATTATACACTATTGTAAACAGTAACTTTAAAATCGATTTGCGACAGTTTTTTACTGCCAGATTTTGAGTGGACTGCCTTGTATTTCTATCTCTAAATGAAAATTGTAAAAGAAAGTATGACATATTATATATCATTCGAAAGCTGAGATTATAGAGAATTAAAATATGCCATAAACTCAATTTTGAAAATCGTGACTTTCCGCTCATTTTGCCAGAGCACCACTCATATTTTCTTTTCAGGAAATTTGATCCTTTATAAAAGATTAGTTCTCTCCTTGAAAATTGTAGGCATTTCAGGAAATGTTGACATCAATGGCTTACATTCTTGCTGCTACATCTTGAAGCTTTCATCGTGATAAAATGTCAGTCAAGGTCAACATACTTTGTAACCGACTGACAAAAAATTCTAGGTTTTCAGAAAAGTGATTATTAAAAGATAGATGCCAAAGTGAATTCAACGGATCAAGGATTATTAATTACCAGGTTATCATCTTAGGTGTTCAATAAGTTTGTGGCTGGAAATAGATTTATTTAAAGCTATAAGCTATGCTGGTCAAATGTGACTACCATATCGAAAGGTACCTTAAGGGTCCAAAAACTCATCTGAAAGCTGAAATTTTAAACTTTAAAATGACACCTTGCTTTGGTTATTGGATGTTGGGTTGCAAAGTTACATCCAAATTGGTAAATGGCATTTAGCTGATACAGAAACTATTATTCAGAGAAAATCAAGTTTAAAGTTTTTTTACCTAGTAAAATTTGAACGGAGAGAGGATTGTTATCTTGGTCTTTAACGCATTTTTCTTGTGTTTAGGATTTTGGAACCTGATTAATAGGATAGAATACACTTCAAAGGTAACATTTCTGATGAAATTAGAAATTTGACCTTGGACGTGATTTTTGTCTATGCTCAGCTTCAATGGCCCGACCTTAAAGTACCTTTCCATAATATTTTATGTAGTTCAACTTAATTGATTATTATTTGGAAAATTTGAAGTAAATATCTGCTTTAGTTTTTATTGTGCAGAAACTTAAAACTTGCCAGTTTGAGGTTTGTAAAGTGTAGAATAAAGCATTAAGATTGTTTTAAATTTAACCATAATCATACCAAGAACTCCCTCATCCATCTCCTCCATGACATCTTTAAAATCTGCAACTTAAGTTATTTTCATGCTATTTGAAGGAGTGATCAGGCCAAAAAAAAATTAATTGTTTGTTTGCCCTCCAGTGGAAAAATTAAAATTTTGGGTCAGTCAGTCGGTTGATCTATTTTTTTTTTTTACTCTTCACATTTATTTTAAAGAATGATGTCATTCCATGTATTTTATCGTGAATACCAAGCAATGCAGGGCTTAATCAAATACTGTGGGTCATTATTTAGAGGAAATACTACTAAATGTGACTTTATACTGCTAAATTTTACATTTTACATTGAAAATATTGAGTTTTCATATTTTACATGTTTGAAGAAAAAAAACCTAAAATATCCGACCCAAATTTTTGTCATTTTAGGGTCTGTCGCGGAGGGCAAACAAACATAATTTTTTTAGGCCTCATTCTAAAGCATTGATACCTTGTCTTTGTTGAATGCATTGGGTGTAGCCCCTGGGAGGGAGGGGGATTTTAAGGTAAATGCATGTCCATTAAGATTTGTTGTTTCTTCAAAATTCATTGTAAGAAGTCAACGATTAGAAACCTCTTAAGTGACAAGTTATAAATTTCTGTAAAATCAAAACTAGAGCAGATATTCTATTAATAGTTTCTATATATTCATCAATTATGTTGGACGGCATAGCTCAACTCCTACCTCAGGCCACAAACCTATTGAACACACTTCATAGTTGTTCAAAACCCAGGAATCTAATCTTAAAAATGGGATTGGTAGTGGTAGTCATTTTGACCACGCCTGTGTTAACCCTGTGGAAATGGCAGCCAACCTGAATGTAACTCATGGAGGGCGAATTAATGTGCTTCCGGCATTTTTCAGGTACAGGTACAACATTTTTGGGTCTCTTTATAATCTTGTTTAACACAAGTTGTAGGGCTACTCTTTGGGATGGTCACAAACTTGACAGAATGTAACATGGGATTTTCGTAAACTTGAACTTGTAAACAGTTTCTTTAATGATTACAGAATCTTAAGAATGATAAAAAAGATCCTACTGATCTCAGCTCAGCTATCCTCGTCGTGCCTACTTGTTGTATATAAGGCTAAGAAAAAATAACTTTGTCTCATCAGGTTCCTGCGTGCATAGGGTTAAAAATTTACATTTTCCTGCATATCTTTTTTAAGGTTTCCAAGAGATTTTTTACTTTTTGTAAAACTGCAACAAAAAAGAAGTAAATTTGGCTGCAAAGAAGAAAAAAAAGTTCATTTTCAACTAAAAAACCCATACCTTATAGAACTTCGTTTTTTTTTTCCAAAGAAACCTGAGACAAAGTGTTTTTTTTTTTAGGCATAAGGCCTCCTCCACACTCATCTTCCATTATTTCCTGTTGCTAGCATGCCTTCTGACTTCATTCCAGGTCTTCCATCCTCCCTCATTTCTTTCTCAACAGTCCTTATCCATGTTGTTTTTAGTCTACCAACTCTTCATTTCCCATTTGGATGATAACATGATCAAATCTGAACCAATATATTCTTTATACCAAACATTTATTTAATATAGCCGAATAGGTGAATTTTCCCCCTTTTAAAGTTTCTTGATGAGTGCTCATTGTTGAAGCTCAGAAGTAGTGGTATCATTAACAAGATTAAGGACCAGGAAAAAAGTTCGGTTTTTTCACTATGCTTATCAAAAATGAAAAGCAGCTTTCACAAAAGAAATTTAGCTTAATGGTCTTTTTTTTTTGGGTGTTCTTTTGCTCAAATCAATAAGATGTAATTTGATTTGTGATCGGCTAGAAGTTAATTATTCCATTTTTTGAGCAAAAATGCTTTGGAATGTCCGAGTGTTGCTTTCATCATACTGCTTATGTTTCATCCCAACATTAATAAAACCAATTCTTTTTAGTGCATCCATGAAGTGTTCAGGGTCAGTGTTCCCATACCGTGTATAACCACGATTCTCTGATTGTTTTATTCTCTCTAAATCAAGAGTTGTTATCATAAACCCACCAGGTTTTAAAACTCGATGAAGGTCTTTGCAAACTTGATCTATATTTGGCCAGAAATAGTAGCAATTACAATGGAATATTCGGTCCATGATGTCATCTTGATAAGGCAAATCAGCAGCATCGCCCAGGACTAGTTCCACTTTTCCTCGTATCACTTCATTTTCCAAAAGTTTACAAGCCTCTCTCATCATTTCACATGATAAGTCAATGCCGTAAGTTTTGCCATGACCTGTGAAAAATTAGGGAATAATTGTAATATGGATCATTAAAATAAACTTGGCATTGCTTCGAACAAATCTTTTGCTATTTGGGCAAAAATTCATGTAAACCTTGTTTGCTTTGAACTACCCATAATCAGGAGGGATGAATTGGACATCGGAACCTTCCCTTCAAATTTGATGTACTACAGTGTTGCCAAAAAGAGTGCAAAGTTCCACAAATCGGCAGATGCACAACAATGCCTGCCAAAAAGAATGCAAAGTTCCACAGAAAGCACCCCAAATTCTCATGAACTTTCATAAGGTTGTTGTAGTTGGTAGTGATTTTTTCACACTTTTTCAGAAACACTGAAAGTAGTTATGGTAGTTTATAATGAAAAATGTTACGTCCATTAGACCCCAGAAGGTCCACATTTAAAAAGTAGAGTATGGTTAAGGGGCCTGATATTTCGACTTTAGCAAAGTGTTAATCATATAATCATACTTACGCCTATGATTACGACTTTGGTAAAGTCGAATTATCAGGCCCCTTATCTATACTCTATTTACTACACAGGTTTTTTTTGTTGATAAGCAGTTTCTAACAGCATTTACTTTTATTTTAAAAAGTACTTAGCTACTAGTTGATCCAAGTTCCAAATCATTGTTGATGAGCTTGTTTGGAATATGCTCATGAATGCAAAAGTAACTTTTAACTCCACACATTTGTTCATAAATTTGAACAAATTGAAGATTATATCTCTTGTCATAACTAGGATACCTCGGGCTTGATTTATAATAATGAGTGAGAGGATATACTAGTATAGAAGGCTTACCTTTTCCAATGATAAATGCTGCAGCTTTTACTCCTATTCCAAGACCAAATCCAACTTCTAAAATCCTGTGCTGTTTTTCTACTTTACAAAGTTCCACTGCTTTTTCCTCCAATATTGTATTTTTTGGTAAGAGTACTCTCTGCAATATGATTTATGAAACAACTTTATATATTTAAAGGAGCATGGTCTGATTGCTTCAACATTTATTAGATTTTCGTACACAGTGTAGGAAACTTATGTCAACCAAAATATACAAGCAGCCAGACTTGAAAGGCGAGGCATCCCAGTGATCCCACAGCAATGAACTGGGCAATCCAAGTTGTGCTTTTCAATCTGTTTTGACTTTGTAACTGTGACACTAGGCCAGTTTAAATCTATAATTTACGAATGCATCAATCTCAAACAAAGAAAAAGTCAGCAGTTTTTGTTAACCAATTGGGATCTGATGCTGACTAGGCGGGGAAGTGCAATCATACATAAAATAATCTTTGCCTGTCTGATAGTTTTAACAATTTTACAAATCCCCATTAATAGCTTCGAATTATTCTTTGTTCTGAAGTAACATACTATTAATTAATACTTACGTGAAAATTTTGTCTCGGAAACAAATCCATTTTCTATTGTAAACCTTAAGAAGATTTAAAAAAAAAAAATGAATTCACAGTTAGTTAAGCACTACAATTTGTGATCGTTGGTAATTGGTTTACAAAATTGTAAGTTCCCTGTCTAAATGTTTTGTAAGAATGAAAAGACCACACAATAGGCTTACATGGACTGGTGGGCGCAATGAAAAGGAATTACGATTTATAAAATGCTAAAAAATAATTTGTTAACCATTCGTAAACTCATAATTTGAACTGACCTACTTTATAATGTTTAGATTTGTAAAGCCAAGCTGAGTGGCATCTCTAAATTTTGCAAATTTGGCAGTAGCACTAAGTAGCCAACAATTACCTTGACAAACCAACCAACTACACCAGAAGTTGGCCTGCGTACTTGGCGTGCTATCAACTCACTGCATAGCAATGATGGCAGAAGCCCAGGCAGGAAAAACCTCAGGATCAACAATGTGATAGCTAAACAGCAGAAATAAACTGCTGGAGAATTATATCCAGAAAACACATTGATAATGAAATTGATGCAATTCATCTTTAATTGTTATTATACCATTGTACAAGAACATTGTCCCTTTGTCGATATCATACTGGGACGGTAATATCTGTCTGTTGACCATTGCAATCTTTCAATACACCCATGATCACAGATTATTATAATGCATCTTATCAATTTGTCTATTTACACTCTATCTTAAAAGTGACAAGATCTTGCCCCGGGGTCTTGGCACTATTTATCCTAAAAGTTATATACATTCTAAACGAAGGTTCTTAAGGGCCCTGTCAACCCTTCATTTTCAGAAATGTTTTTTGCTCCTTAACTCAGCAATGGATAATTAAATCCAAATAAAAGTATATATTTCTAGAAGCGGATTTGCATACTGAACATGATGGCGAGGTCAAAAATCATTCTTTTTGACTAAATTTTGCTTTGGTAAAATTTTGAACTATTTTACTTTTTACAATCTAGAATGCAATATCTAGGAATGCATTTCTCAATTTGTTGAATTTTTTCTTACTTTTTGAGATATTGTCAAAAATTGGTCCAAAAATGTCAAAAATCACATTCCTGACACAATTTTTGGCAAAATATTACACTTTTTGACCTATTTTTGGCACTAATTCAAAAACTAAGAAAAAAAATAAATTTGAGAAATGCATTCCTAGATACTGCTTTATAGATGTTATAGTTTAAAATTTCACCAAGGCAAAAAAAAAAAAAAAAAGTGGTATGCTTGCTCGTCAGATAAAATGTTGAAAAAGGGTCGGATTTTGGCCCATTAGTCGACGACGTCTTTAATAGGGGTGCATTTTCAGGGTACCCTTCGACGTTAAGGGTCGTCGTCATTTAATTATGTTCGATGTTTAGGGTCATTTTTTCGCCAGATATCCTACAATTCCATAAATTGCAAGAGAATATGTTTCCAATTTATAATATCAATTTTTTATGGCAGTAAATAGTGTGTTACGTAGGATCTTTTTTACCGGGGGGCTCACTTTATTTTTTGGTGGGTGTACCACGGGCCGCGCACAAATTTTAGAGGCTAAGGATTCAGGGAAGTGACAAGCCATGCAAAAAGTAGAGTCTTCAGAACTGTATTGGTCAAGATAGGTAAAACACACCTTTATGCAGACATTTTGTGTTTTTGTTTTTTAAAAAAACACCCCTTTTTGTTAAAAATCAGCGTTTTTAGACCCCTCAACACACTGCTAATGGACAGCCCTAACAGGAAGGGAGCGGAAAGTGAGCAGACGGCTTTGTTCGAGGAGTCTTGAGAACGGTGATTTCAGTAAAATGCAGAGCTATAATAGAATGGCGATCAGCTGTGTAAAAGGGGTAAAGCGGCACATACCCGTATCAATAATATGAGTGAATGCCCTCCCACTTTTCAGTGTGTTACACCATTAAGGGGACAAATGACCATTACGCAATTTAGGGATCAATTTTAGTGTAATACGACATTTAGGGTATCGATTTTGAATATTTTTGCCATTAAGGGGTTAAGGGATAGAATTTGCTGCACATGATCGATTACGACCAGGTCCAATTTTGAGGTTCTCTGACCAGTATGCGTACCACTTTTTTCTTCGGGCGGCCCCTAGGGATTTGTTTCCAAGGTTATTTGAAAACTTTTCAAGAAACCTGTGGGTTCAATCTTAAATTTTAAAGAATCGTTCAAAATTTTCGAAATTACGCAAAAAAAAATTTCAGCATTTGGGAAACATTTTCAAAATTTGAAATTGTTGTAACTTGAGTTCTATGGGGCTACGGTCCAAATTTGGCATACGGGCGGCACGTCCATTGCGGGGGTCAAAAGGTCAAAGGTCGACTTTTTCCATACCCGCCCGGTACGGAAAATGGAGAAAATTTGTCACATAGGGCCCGCTATGAGCGCCAATCACAGGATGGAAGATATCCGTTTCTTCGCCGAACCTCCGAGCCCAAATTTGGAGTGCCGGGGGAGCGTTCCGACCTGTGTTCTCAACAGACGTCAAAAGGTAAAAGGTCAATGCCCTTTTCCTCAAATCCGAGCCAAAAGGCCGTACTTCTTTAG
>JXSR01S031287.1:2804-14262 GCA_000969725.1 Ophiothrix spiculata
TGTTTTTGGAAGTTGGGAAAACTTACAAAAAATTCAAAACAATATCCCAAATTTTGGGGTTGGTTACACTTATAATGATGTATCTAATAAAATTGGTTTCGTATGTAACGTCACTAGACTATTGACGTTACACGTGTTGAATGTTGGAAAAGTTGACAATTCGTAATTTTAGTAACGACAGAGCAGCATAATCACTGAAGTGGACAAGGGGGTCCATTTGCACCCTGGATTTCTTTTTTCGCATGTTTTGGTACATCATATCGCGTCGTTTTTGAGAAAATGAGCATATAAACTGGTAAACTGATGGCGTTAAAATGTCTTTCGTCCCTAAAAAAGGAACGATTTTTTTTTTTTTTTATTTCAGAAATGCATTTGTAATTATAGTCTGCTAGGATTGAAAGCTTCCTTTGTAAAAGCAAATTTTTGTCGCGACATTTTTCGGAAAAAATGAAACATTGTCACAAATTAGTTTTTGAAACGGACTAATGGATTTTCATTTTCATTTTGTTTTGTTGTATACAAATTGTATTGAGATGGTGTATCACTGGGTACAGTTTTAAAGATCAATAATGTGGAGAACATTGGTTTAAAGGCGATCAAAATCCAGAGTCCATATGGACCCCCTCCCCTCCCTTGTGCACAAACCGGATTTTAAAACATCTTATGCACTGGAGTGTCAACAACATAGAATGTGAGCTTTAATATTTTTAATCATGAATTTTGGAATTTTGTTAAGCCATTCGGCAATAGAGAGTGTCAAGATCTACGAATAAAGATCTAATAAATCTGTCCATGCGTTATGAAGATATACAGTCTTGAAGCTATATACAGTATACATATAAACAATGGATCCAACGAATCTTCGATTTAAGGTCGGCAGACTATTCTCCTTAACAAAGATGTGTTTGTGTATTGAGTCATTACATTGATTAAGATTTCTTTGTTTGAGTGTTTATACTGAAGCTGGTTTGTCTTTCTTCCCTGAATTACAACAACACAAAGCTAAAACAATAAGTACTATAATAATGATGAGAAATACCACCACACCAACAACTATGCCTATAATTATGTTAATTGGGAGTCCATCCTGATCAGGAGGATATGTCGGTGGAGCGCCAGTGGGAGGAATGTATTCACGTAGAACAGCTAACACCACGTTAGAAACATCAGACACCAAATCAGCGTCGTCCTTTGATTGGATCGCGAACGCATAGGACACCATTGTTTGGTTTTCACCAATAGGAACTCGGATACGGAAAGTTTCCACATTGCCAAATTCCTGAGGACTGTTGAGATCACCATCTAGAATGTCCTTTTGCAGTACGGGATTAGCTTGGGTGAAGTTTACTTGAAGCTCTGGGATGGTGGCTGCACTTCGGATGTCGTAACTTAAAGCTGTGAGTGCATATAAATAATAATAAATATAAGAGCATTAGTACTTTGAGACTCAAAATTCAATAAAGTATACACAAAATCGATCAGATTACAAAATGTCAGCTTATTATTGAAGTTTAAACACACAATCAGAAGTATTTTGTCCGTTATCATTACTGTTACACTTTACTTTATGTTTGTAGAGTTTGTATAATATTATTAGCTTTAAGCAAAGTCTTAACTGTTGATGTCATCTGAATAGATTGATAATCTTCTTTTACCTCTTCAAATTACAGTATATTCACATTGTGAATATTTTTAGGCATAGTGTTGGTCCGTTAAAGCAGGATACTTATTCAATAGTGAGATAGTCAACTGGTTGTTGACAAAAGGACCATAATAAGTAATTAGTTAACCACTAGTACTACAAATTTCTTTATTTATCATATACTGTAAACGCCAATATTTTCGCGCTCACTAATTTTCGGGCACGGCTAATTTTGGACCATTGCGCGCGTTTGTATTTTCGCGCACGTTAACATTGGGCAAGTATGGAATTTCCTTTGCAATAAATACCAATTAATTTTTGCGGTGAATTTATTTTCGCGCTGTTTTCATTTTGTGCGAAAAGCGCGAAAATAAATATAGCGCGAAAAATACCACTTACACAGTATATATTAATACCTACCTGCACCAAAGTCTAAATCGTCTCCCGGAGCCGACCATGCCAATGTAACAAGTGCGTCGGCAAAAGAGGTCTCAATGACTCTGAGATCAGTGATACGTCCTGGTGCTAAATAATCCTTGTTTGGGTCATAGCCATCAGGTACACCGGGAACATTGCTGGATCCGCCAGATATGCCTCGGGTAAACTTTGGGGCAGGTGTACCGGTTGGCTCAGAGGAGGGAGTCCATGGTGCGCGTATAGTATCATTACCTGTATTGCAAATAGCATAATTATAAAATCAATATATCTTAATAGGTGTGTACAATATCAGTTCGGGAAAGGTCATAGAGTCATAACCATGATAACGGTGAATGAATTCCTTTACTTTACTGTAAAGGAATTAATTTACTCTCAACGTTTAATCAAGCTTTTGAGCAACCTGTGAGAATCGGAGAACATTTCTAAGCATTTCCATATTGAATTGGACCTATTCTAAAATTTGAATAATAAAGTTTCAAATTCTTCTTTTTTTGGGGGGGGGGGAATTTGCAAAACCTTATGCAATTTAAAATTTCATAGCTAAATTTGTAGAATTGGAACTATTTAATATGAAAATGCTTTAAAATGATCTCCGATTTTCACAGGTTGCTCCAAGACTTAACAAGTATAGTACAGACCGACTGTATGTCCTCATTTATGACACATACGTAGCATTTACTTGCGGTTGTAGTTGGGATGTTCTCCGGTTTGTCCAGGTTGTACATTGAAGTATCTGGGGCTAACAACTCTCACTCAACATTAGTTTTACGCTTTATTCCTTTATGGTCTACAGAATATGGACTTGGATTAAAGGTTACTTTCACACTGGGTTATCTATTCAGTTAATGGCGATAGCTACGGTATTTCAGAATGTTTTTAAATGTTTATTACGCTATTATAGATAGAATATTTAATGCGGTTTTTTTTTTCTGTGTATAGTCAACCTAGGCAGATGCGTTGCACCAAAAGAAGATATCAGGACCTTCCCATCATGCCTTGCTTCCAATAGGATTTTTTTGTACAGGTTTTAATGAGAGGGTTTAGGGATAAAACATAGTACAATCACCAGACCTCATCTCGATTTTGCATTTCAGACATGTTTCATCCCTAAACCCTCTCATCAAAACCCATACAAAAATCCCATTAGAAGCAAGGCATGATGGGAAGGTCCTCTTTTCGTTGCACAATTCCCCTTGTAAACAGTAAATATTTGTATAATCATATATATTTCACAAAACTTACCAATTTTCGGTGGATTATCACCGTCATCGATAGGTAGATTAGGAAGAGCTCTGGCAGCAGTAAGGGGATCTCCAAGTACCAATGCTGTTCCATTATTGACTACAACAATTTTGATCCCGTAAAAGCTAGACTTGCTCCAAGTCTCTGTTGTCCTGTATTCTCTCCAAAATATTCAGTTTTCTGAAGTTAAGTTATATTTCCACTGTCCATGCTATTTTTAAAACAGTTGCACAGGTATCCATTATATATAGGCCTACTTTAATTCTCACAACGTCTCAAATTGTAGTGGAGAACCAAAAAATCATCACTGTTTGCATTTATAGTTTCTTCAAATTTTCTATTTTGGTATTTAACAATGGACCATAGAACCTCAACCTACCCTGACCATGGCCTGACAGAGGACACAAAGTTCATTACTCTAAAATTAGACCATAAGTCCAACCACATTCCCTGACATTACATTCCCCTATGTGAACTTGCAAATAAATGTTCTTAGCAAGCAAATGTATTATGTGACTGTTACAACATATTATGAACTGTGCGACTACAGACAAAGGATCTGCTGTCCAGGGTGTCTACAGCTTATCTATTTTTTCCTCCAAGCAACTAGAGACTTGTGAATTTGGTATAAGATTATGTAATCACACAACAGGAGGTAACTGGAGTCAAAGTCACTGTTTTCAGGAAAAATGGACTGATCCATTTTATCATGGGCGTTCCATTAAATAGATATTAAATTGGTAAAGAAAGTTCACAATTTACTCACAGATTATTATAGATTTATTATTTATAAGTATGAATTTAATACAAAAGGAGAACAAATATAATGTTTTGTTGAATATCAATACATCTGACTATCTATAGCCAAACTCAGAAAGGTTGTACCTACCTGTTATGTTTCAAAATAAAATCACCTAGAGTAGCATAGGTTTCTATTGGCTGCCTCTTTTCTGGAGGGAAATTTTAAGATTTTACATTGGAGAGAATAGGGTTGATGAGTGAGGTAATTAGGAATTTCACAAGGCGTGGGTAGGAAACTGAATTCAGAGGGAGGTATAACCATTGATTTACTGTATATCATATACATTGGGAAGTGAGAATAATTAAAGAAATGGGAAGCAGGCCTTGCATGTATTGGATATTGGAATAGGGGATACAGCCTCACGCCTTGGAGCAAGGCTAGTAAAAGCCATCTGTTGTAAACTGTGTAAAGAACCTTGAATATATACCATCGTGCTTGGTAATGTCAGCGCCTGAGCATGTAAGCAATGTTATATTGTCGTTATAATGCATTGCAGGAAACAATGAAGAAAATATGCTATCATGTTATTTACAAATAATCCGTATAAGTATAAAAACAAAAACATATTTACATCCTTGAATTTTTAAACACTCATCTTTCAAAGGGGAGGGATGGCCTATTGCACAAACCTCAACTGACCTTTGGCATTTAAGTAATTTCTTTTACATCCTTTGCGGTCATTTTGATGAAAAGAAAATTTAGGGGTACCAACAAAGCTTGGGATATGGTAGACCATCAGATTCCGGTGGCAAGGTTGCGGTTACCATCTCGAAAATTAAGTCGACATTTTGAAAATATATACATGTATATGGAGCTAAATATTGAAGGGCATGTTATATAGAATTATCGTTTCCTTCAAATTCCTGAAATTCCAACATTTAGAACATTTAGAAAAACATTTTTAAAAAGTGGCAATCTTTATTTTCAGTCCAGAAGTACGTTGTGACGTCATAAGTAATGTAACGATTTTGACCGACTTTAATGATCTTGGTATCAATGGAAAGAAGAGACCCTACAGTACCGAACAACTAAACTTCGGGCGTGTCAATTTTAAAATCACAAAGAAAATCTGGAAATGGCTTGGAAGAGGAGAGGGTTAAAGCATAATGGAATGTGAGCACATACTAGCGCCATTGTCAAGAAGCTGTAGAGTGATAGGTGAATAGTTGCCAGGGCGAGATACCTCCGCCAAAACTTCAGCTTGTATTATTGGACTAAATCCTTGTCTCACTTCAGCGTACACAATGATTGGTTCACCATTTTGAAAATCGGTAATAGAGCCACTCAATTCTGACGTCACAAGAATGGGTTTAACATCCGGGTCAGTAGCGTAAGAAGTAACGGTATAGAAGACTTCTTCTTGGAAGGTAGTTGGATTTCTGATTTCCAAGCTCCATGATCCTGGCTAATTAAACAAAATTGAGTTGCCTGTTAAGTGGCTAGTGCATTTTCTACGCGCTGGGCACAGGCGGCAAAAGGGTTTCTAAAGATCCCCCCTAATAAAAATAAATATATAATTGCCTCATTTGTGCGTTGAAAACCTCGTAATTGCTAAAGCATATAGGATGTTTGCTTGCTATTAAGGATTGCATAATACATGTATAATAGAATATGTAGAACGGTTATGCAAAATAATGCTATTATATCATTGGTGCGGTAATTGGTGCAAGACAGACTCGAGCAGCGTTCAGACGGTCGGACTTAAGTTGCTTATGACCGGTCATAACTTGTGTCGGTAATACTGCCCTAGCACGACTAAAGGACGTAAGTGACATGTTTTACGAAATGCTGTTTTATTCAGTATCGTAGTGGTTATGTAACTTCCCCAGTAACTGGTTTACGCACATTCCTTGACATCGGTGTATGCTATACTTTTATATGGTGATCAGTTCGATCATGGTTCAAAATCAGAAAGCGTGAACTAGTTGTTAGAGTGATAATCGGATTACACGTAACACTTCGAGACTGAATTTACCGGTAACAACTGGTAGCGCTATCATTTTCTACTCCAAAGAATGCAAATGAGCCAATTGAATACAATGGCATGCTCTGCCGCACATATAACAGGGTACTCAACAACGGAATAAAGCTCATTATCCTCATTTGCATTCTTATGACCGGACTTATGTCTGGTCTTCATCGGGTATAAATGCGTCGGATATAAGTCGCGCTATACCCGATAGAGTTAAATCAGACTATTGTTCTCACTGCAAATTTATGTCCGACGCTAATACCGACACAACTTCTGACCGGTCACAAGCAACTTATGTCCGACCGCCTGAACGTGGCTGAAGTTTCCAACATGAATTTTTTTGATTTTCTGGTGATCTAACTGACTCCTACTTTTGTTTGGCGGAAATTATAAAACAGCATTTCGTAAAAAATGTCACTTACTTCCTTTTGTCATGCTAGGACAGTAATACCGATACAAGTTATGACCGGTCATAAGCAACTTAAGTCCGACCGTCTGAACGCGGCTTCATTTAACGGAATAAATACTGTACTTTCATGTGTCTATAATATACTTGTTGTTTTTAAGTGGACTGGCACACAAGGATAGCTTTTTTCTCAAATTTTCGTAATCTACAGATTTATGAGGTCTTTCGGATGATGATTAATTATGGGTGTGGATAGGTTTATTTAAAGATGTACAGTCCTTCTTGGCTTACCATAGCAACGTCAATTATTTGGAATACTATCGATTTGAGTGTAGCATCATACCCATAGCCTTCGTAGCATGAATCAAGGCGTTCACCATTGGGGTCTACAACCCAGACCTCAACACCTGCAAATGAAAAAAACAACCGATGTATTGGTCAGTATCGTTCACGATACTTGTATTGAACTCTAAGTTCAAACCATGTGCCACTACTGTAAGCACAGTATAAGTTTCTTTAAGCCGAGCGCATGGGTGTAAGTTACATTCTCAAGACTGATTTACAAAAAAACCTACTCAAAGTAACAGGCTTGTATGCAGTTACATTAAGTGTCGTAACAGGTGTTGGTGGCCAGGGCGGGCAAAGTCCTAAAATTTCCCCCCTGACGGAATTGTTCCCCTTCCTCTATCACCCCCCCACCCAATTTTGTACCAAACATTGTTATAAATGTCGGGTTTCGTGTGAAGCGCAAAAAAAAATATTATAAACTATGGCAAATTTTATTTAAGCAATTAACATAATAGCTT
This sequence comes from Ophiothrix spiculata, assembly GCA_000969725.1. Taxonomy (NCBI): domain Eukaryota; kingdom Metazoa; phylum Echinodermata; class Ophiuroidea; order Amphilepidida; family Ophiotrichidae; genus Ophiothrix; species Ophiothrix spiculata. The sequence continues at coordinate 10,113 of JXSR01S031287.1, forward strand.
GAAATTCGCACATTTTACATCTTAATTATCAAAAAAGGGGGAAACGAGTGTGACATTTGAGTCACTGAATGAAAGTGGGGCCATTGGGATGTGGACTTTTGTGACTGGAGGCAGGGGCAAAAGGGTCAAGATGTTAAAGTGGCACCTCCCCCCTAAAGCGTGCCATAGGGATTGGTGTCCAGGGGCGTAGTCCCGGACAGTTTCGGTTTTTGGCGCTTTTGAGTCACTAGAGCGCTCTCATTTATTGTAAAAGTTATTTTTTCACCGTCATTTCAGCGCCCCTTCACATAAGGTGGCGCCCCGGGAAACATGCCCGTATAGCTAGAGGGGTTTAAGCTAAGTCTTTCCCTCTATCCTTTGATTTCTTTTTTTCTGTCCCCATTTCCCTCCCACCCAAAAAAGCAATAAAAATCCCAAATATCGCCACATAAGCTGACCAATTAGGATATTTCACCAATTTTCACCATATAAACTGGATCAGAACATCTCCATTCATCAAACAAAGCCACTTGTATTTCAACTGCATTTACATTTTGCCTGCAGATCCAAGATGGCGGCTAAAATGCTAAAAATACCAAACAAATTAATAAAAACTTTATATGTTGCTAAATATGTTGACCAATTTTGATATTTGATTAACCAAAAAACATGCATTTGCCCCAAAAATGGCAAGATTACTGGTTTACACATTAAACCTGCATATAATACTAAATAATACTTTTACCACATATCGTGGAGGGCCATGTACATTTCGAAATAGCTGAAATATACAACTGCATGACAGACAGACAGAAGTTGAAAGCCATCATTAAGGACCGACGGAAGTCGCTAGAGTGAGAAAGTAGGTATTTGGCAACATATAAGGTTTTTATTTATTTTTTTGGTGTTTTTATTTATTCTACCATGAATGGCACTCCGGCAACAACATCTCAGTCGCATACTCACCTACCAAATGTAACTGATGAGGGAGAAATCAAAGAATTCTACAAATTGTTAAATAATACAACTAAAAGCGTACCAGCACACAACTTTCATACACTACTTTGTGACTTCAATGCTCATGTAGGGAAAGAAAGCGGATTCTACACATACCATGAAGAATCGAACATAAATGGTGAATATTTACAAACCTTCACCCAAGAGAACAATCTTCTAATAACAAATACAAAGTTCCAAAAAGTATACACAAATCTGTGGACATGCACACTTCCCAGTGGGTATAGAGCCCAGCTCGACTACATTTTGGTCCGTAGGAAGTGGAGGAACAGTGTAACGAATTCTCAAACATACAACTCTTTCGCAAGTATAGGCTCAGATCACAGAATAGTGACAATGAGTGTCAGGCTAAGTCTGAGATCAAATGGAAAAGCACCGCTAAAAAAGACAAAATACGATTGGAGCAAACTATCAAATAACCCAGAACTTCATGAGAGATACTCTGTAGAGGTTACTAACAGATATTCCATTTTGTGCAATGACAATCCACTCACTACCGATGACCCGATGGCTACTTAATACAGGCAAATCGGGAAACAGCAACAAAACTCCTGCCAAAAGTGACCAAAAGGCGTCATAAGGCGTTATGCCATACGACGTGAGAATTGAAGAGGCAAGCAAACTGGGCCAGGCCTATGAGTTGGTCAACAAAGAGTTCCTTGAGACAAAGATTAAGGAATTAAAGGACGCAAGCTATTGTAACAACAACAAACTTGCATGGAATCTGGTAAATGAGATAAGCGGTAGGAAAATGAGTAGATCTAGAAGAGTAAAGGGTGACACCAAAGAAGAAAGGATGGACAGTTGGTACGGACATTTCAAACAACTTCTTGGCAAGCCACCAAATGTGGTAGATGAAACAGAAAAAATACAAACAGTCTTTGAAGTATTACTAATCAGAACAGATCATTTGATAGAGACGAGTACACTGAAGTGAAAAATGCAATAAAAGAAGGAAAAAGTTTCGGCGAGGACGGCATACCACCAGAGGTGCTGAAAAGATGCAACATTGATCATATTATTTTAGAAACATGCAACAATGCTCTCATTAATAGAAAAAAAAAACTTGAACAATGGGCTATTCTTAATCTATTACCGGTACCAAAACGCGGTGACCTAACATCACCATCAAACTACATAGGAATATGTCTCAACTCAACAACAGGATGCTTCTAAACAGAATAAGACCACACCTAGACCCATTGTTTGACAAGTGCTTGCACTAAGAAGAATCTTTGAAGGGATCCAAGACAAAAATCTATCAGCAGTGGTGACCTTCAGAAAAGCCTTTGATACCATCCATCGAGGGAAAATGATCAAAATGCTAACAGCTTATGGACTTCCAGATATTATCACAAATGCCATTGAAGACACCTTTGCAGATACAAAGGCAAAGGTCATCACCCCAGAAGGAAACTCTGACCTTTTCAATATATCGGCTGTAGTTCTCCAAGGGGACACACTTGCCAAATACTTATTCATCACAGTATTGGACTACTGCCTAAGAACAGCAATATGTGGCAGGGAAGAGCTCCTTGGGTTTACAATCGAGCTAAGAAGCCGTAGAGTTGGCCCTTAAAGCATCACCGACCTAGACTTTGCTGATGAGATAGCTCTGATTTCTGACACTGCGCTACAAGCCCAAGAACTTCTGGAGCAAGTAAAGCAAGCAGCTGTCAAAGTTGGCCTGCACATGAACTCGTCAAAGACTAAGTGTATGGTATTCAACCATGTTTTTAACGTGAAACTAAAAACAAAAGACGATAGTCAACTAGAAATAGTGGAAGACTTATACCTCGGATCATGGGTCAAAAGCAATGAACAAGATTTCAGAATAAGGACAGTTATTGCTTGGAAAACGTGCAACAAGCTGAACAAGATCTGGCATTCACGGCTATCGAGAGCAACAGTTGAGAGCGTATTACTTTACGGTGCTGAAACTTGGACAATGACACCTAAACTAAGGAAAGCTGTTGATGGTGTTACACTAAGCTTCTGGGAGAAGCACTTAATATTAGCTGGAAAAGCCACACCTCAAATGTCGAACTATATGGACAACTACCCAAAGTATCAACTACAATACAGAAGAGAAGACTCCAATTCGCTGGCCACTGCAAAAGGGCTAGCTCCCAACCAGTAGCAGACCTGATTCTGTGGCGACCCATCCAGGGAAAGAGAAAGGTTGGACGTCTAACCTATGTAGATGTTCTGAGCAAAGACACCCAGCTACAACCAGCTGAATTACAGGGTACGGTATATTGTAATGTATATATCGCCCTCTAAAACTAGCAGCAAATACAACGCCTTTCCTTATAAAATCTTATTGTTTAATATCTCTTTAAAAATTGTCCTGATTTCGACGGGAATTTCTAGCTGCTGATTGGTCAATTATGACATCATTATTATGATTTTACCGCGCGAAGTAATATTAGGTGCATGATGTGAAGGTTCCGAGCACTGCGATCAGCAGTGAAATGCCACTCAGTCAATTGTGATGGCCGCCATGAGTCATGCTCAGTGGACAAATGATGCCACAATTTTGTGCAGATATATCTTTTCCTATATGGTTAAATTGTTTGTGTGTTAATGTTTTACATTATAGGAATCATACAAGCAATAAGATCATAAAGGAGCCAACATTTTCATCTATATACTTGGATCATGGAGCTATAATTAATACATGACCGGACCCTGTACCAAGGAGGATGAATATAGGAGGTGACACTCAGCAAAAATCGTGGCTCCATTTCTTTTTCTGCGTCCGCGATTTTATAGAGGGCGGTATATTGAAACAATCACGCAGATAAGATCTTAGGTTAAGTCTAATCTGACGTTTTCATTTTATTAAATTTTGTTTTTCATTTTTCAATCTAATTTAATTTTCTAAAATTGTACTTGGTCCTGCCGGGACTCGAACCACTGAAACCACTGTCTACAGAGAAATTGAACATATTGATGTAAGCCGGCGCCTTAACCGATCACGCCAACGGAGGAATATGTAAATTAAGAGAGACATTTGTGTATTATACCTTGGAAGATGTATTAGATCTAAATATACATATAAATGAGTGAATATCATGATTGTTTGATATCATAACTGAGAAGATTAGACTCCGGGATTAGACAGAACATAATAAAGTGCAATTATAGACTT
>JXSR01S031291.1:55834-68140 GCA_000969725.1 Ophiothrix spiculata
GTGTGTGTGTGTGTGTGTGTGTGTGTGTGTGTGTGTGTGTGTGTGTTTGGGGAAGCCTTTCGGAAAAGCTTGACACACTATGTAAGAGGAAATAAATAAATTGCCCGACTGCTTGGAAAAAACCTTGATCCAAACAAAAATGACAAAAGAAAAAAAATAACATGGTTAGGAGTAGTATTTTTAAGAATCAAACTTTTGCTTTTAGGGATCCTGGTGCACATTCCTGTATTGCCTGTAATTGAAATTTACAATGTATTCTTTGCTTGTATTATGTTGAACAAGAAAAGTTTTACTTGTTACCTCGGTCTACATTACTAGTAACAGTGTAAAATGCATGAAAAAAATGTCGGTTTAGAAGCCATTTTATCAAAATTCTCAAGCAACCTTCAGTTCATTTGGTCTGGTGAAATCTCACGATGTAGTAGAAGAAATTACCAAAGACAAGAAAATAGTATTTATCTCACCTGAAATGTACGTGTTGTGTCTAGTATAGTATAACTCTATCATATCAGTATCGCCATTAAACACTGTCAATGAGCCTGGCCCATCAACAATAGTCCTAGAAAATAAGCGTATAAATGTTTTATACTGACTGCAATTTTTTAGATACAGGTAATTTGGTGAACCAAGGAAAAATAAAGCCATACCACTTCCTTCGCTTAACTGAATTACTTACAAGTCTTAATTTTTGATGACAATTTTGATGACAACTTTTTTCTTTATGGAAAACAGTTATTCCTGACTATACATAAAAATGATCATGTCAATTCTATGTAGAAAGGATTACATAAAAGTCTAGGTTACTACAAACCTGGTCTAAACTATTCACGATCAAAAGTTACCAGTTCCGACGATGTTTACCAAATGGGGTCAAATGTCAAAAAATGTCAAATTTTTAAGCTCAAAAAGGCAGAGTATCAAAATGTTAGACATCAACTAAAAGTATACATGCTGACGTTTTTGTTCGACCTTTTCTTTAGACAAAATAAGCTCTGGGATAACATGCACCTTGGTCATTTGTCCTTTAAAATTGCAATCGGCAGGGTCAAAATCAATTTAATGTCACAATCGTGTGTGTATTAAATACAACACCAAAACATCGTAAGGAAAAACATTTAAATTGTACTTAGGAATACTTCCATAACTGTTACCAAAGTGATTTGTGAAATTGAAAGATATTCATGACTTCATGGCTGGATGAGCTCAGCTGGAAGACAAAAACCTACCTTTTCAAAAGTCACAAAAGATTATCCATGTCTTTATATGGGAAAGCACCTTGTTGCTGAGTCCAGTTTCAAATCCCCAAAAAGTGAACAGCCATGCACATCCCTTCTTGGTAGAGCCCGGACCATTCATTGTTCCAACAGATTTACCTATTGAATTTAATCATGCCCATCTTGTCAAGATATGGCCATTGCCATTGGTCTTATAGAGGCTGGTTTTCCCGTGAAGCAGTTGGCTAGAAGAATGGCTGTTTTCCCGAAAGACATAAGGAAGCTACGCCAGAGGTTCCATTAAACACACCTGATTTTAGTCTTTAGAGCACCTGTCGGGCCATCTGAAAAGATCCGTGCATCCCCAAATCAATGCCAAACAGCAACTTGTCCCATCGTCTGCAGGTTCAGTAGAATGCCATCCCAAAGCAGCGTATCTGAAGGCTGATCAACACCATGAGAAGACGGTGCCAGGAGGTCTTTAACAGTCGTGTAGGATAACACACGTTACTGTCTCAATAATTGTGACTTCGTGATTTTTGAATAGGGCGGTTTTTGTCTTCCATTTGAGTTCATTCAGACATGAAGTCATGAATATCTTTCATTTTCACCTGGCACTTTAGTAACAATCATGTAAGTATTCTTATGAATAATTCATTGGTAAAATGTTTTTCCTTTCGATGTTAGGATGTCATGTTCAGAGGGGGATCTTACTTTTGTTTTTGTGTTAATTTCTGTATTGTTGATGCTCTGTTTATTGTATTCAAACGCAATACTGAAATAAAGTGACATTATATCTACACTATCTATATAATACAGAGGTACCGTATCTTTATGCTAAAAACGTCGGGCAGCAACCCGGAATTATATAAAATGCATTTATCAAAAATACAGTTTAAACAGAATGTCTTGGTGTACAAAATAATATGAAGAAAAACTTGTAACATCTTACCTGTGGTTTTCTAAAGGTGTGTCTGAAATACAAAGAAGATGCCATTTTGGATGTGTAAATAATGCACATGGTTCGTGTACTTTGTAATCGTCAGAAATGTTTGCTACAATTCCCGGCTCAGGTGGTGTGAAATCAGCTATCACAGGCAAAGAAGTAACGATGCCAATGTAACCAACGTAGTTAATCAGTTGTAGATTAAAATAGTATAGTTGGTTGTGAACGAGTGAAAGCGATTTATACACAAATTCAATAGCGTGACCTATATTTAGACGTTCAAAATGGTGAAAGTAGCCATCCTAAAAAAAAATGTTACGATGAAAAGAATGTCAAGAAACAGTTGGAAAATATTTCGCAGCATGGAACGTAAAGCAGACAAGGGTACAAGCAGAAATGCATAGATAAAGACACGGGATTAGAGGGGGCAAATGAAAGGATTTGTTCAAGACGCAATCGCAATTATTTTGAGCTGTCATAATGTGATATGGATGCAACACGACACATTTGCATACTGCCGCGATGGTCTGTCGCGAGAAAAGTTGAATTTATTCTAACTCAAAACGACATGCGACAAGATAATATCTACTTTTTGTTCTTGTCGTAAAACATTTCTGGTGACAAGGTCAATTTTGCGCATTTTAGATTTTTGACGTCACGCTGGTCGTGCAACCACCATGACAGATACTCTCAAAAGTGTCGTGCTGCATCCACGGGGCTGCATTGTGACAGCTCAAAACTAGAGGGCTTTATTAAAACCAGTGCCAATAAATACATAAAATAAATAAACTAATTTTAGTGACCAAGACAGAGATAGATTTAGGATGGGAATAGGAAAACAGCCTCTGAAAAGTTAATGCTTTGATCTTTAGAATACCTGGTGAAGATATACATCCGGACGTTCAAATTCATCCAAGATCTCACATCGTTGACTCTCACCAAAATCATAGTTAAAACTTAGACACACTTGAGATGAATTAAGGCATTTTGTGGCGCATGCCTCTTGAGTATCAGCAGTTACTGTCGATATTGGAGTTGATGACAAGCGGCCACTTCGTTCCATTGAAAAATGACTCAAGGCTGAACCTATAAAAAATCATATTTAACATAAATTATTTTTGACCAAGCTTGACATATTATTTGACAAAAACGTTATTCAAATAACAATGTGTTTTTCCAAAAATAGAAAAAAGGATGAATATTATTCTGGGCCTAGGTAAAAGGTAAAGGGGACGGCGTGTGTTTACACATGTCGGGGTGCGCATCTCTCTATCGAGGCAATTGGGCCAGACTCCACTTTTATTGAGCCCAGATGGCATTTTGAAATGTGCACTTAATCTTAGAAACAGTTTTTAAACCACCACATGGAGAAGCAATTGTCAAAGGACTCTCTTTTAAAATCCCGACAATAAGACCTTCGACAGAAACAATGGTGAGTTTTTAATTTAAGGAGAGTTTTTCTGATCATCTCCGTCAAAGCTGGTTCCTTTAAACTCTTTGAAAAATAAATGAAAATTCCTACAGGAATTAAACGATTTAGAACCTCGAAACAACGTCACATAATACCACTCCACCGGACGAACTCATGCATTCTACGTAAATCAAAAGAAAACAAAAATTGTGCAAGTATTACAAATAACATATCAGTTCGGCGGAACTCACAATTCGGATACGTATCCGAATTCGGATACTTACGTACATTTCGTATCCAAATTGTGATACCCGTATCAGAATAAGGATATGAAGGGGTATCTGAATTATGATACGCCTGTCGTGGCGCAGGAAACAAATCGATAGCGCAAGCTGGCAAGTACATGTAGACCATCTTTCTTGCATTTATGATAAATGTATCTGTGGAAAAGTCATTTTCATTTGTGAAATTCCAGCGGAACAGCTTCGAGACATGTCCTGATAGCTTCTTATCACAGAAAGCAAAATAATTTTGCCAATACTTTCTTAGAATTTAGATGCAAAATGATGATAATTTCATTGACTTTTATACGTACCGGTATGGTGCGCGGCGAAGCTGAATATTCATTTCAGCTGATATCCCGTTTCAGCTGTTTTTAATCCAAATTCGGGTACAGGTATCAGAATTGTGATACGGAGTATCCGAATTCGGTTACGTATCCGAATTGTGTGAGTTCCGCCGACCTGATATACCTTAATAAAATACTAAATCATAAATTTCTTGTTGTTTTAGTAAAGGAGATTTAATATACATTCAATAGAAAGCGGCTGAAAAATAAGCCAGATATGATCAATTTTATAAGTACACCTCTTTTTTTCTTAATTCCAATGGGATTTATGCACATTAAGCTTGTGCTTATCAATGCCTAATGTACTACTCAATGTATGATTTTCCTTATTATGTTGACTATATGGATCATGGTTTAGAGACTTAACAAATGACATAACAAAAATTTGTGTTTGTTTTACATTTCTAGAAGAAAAAAAATGGAAGAATAACTATGATTCAGGACTTTTGTTTATGTGAAGCTGGCCAAGTTTTTTTTTTTAATTATGTATTTTAAATACTACTGCGTAATATTTAACCCTTATTCTCCGAAGGGGGGGGGGGGGTTGTTGCAACCCCCCTAAGGTGTCCCCCCGCTTCATAAAAACGCAAAAGCAACCGGCCCCAGGCATTTGGCTAATCTCTTTTTACATCCTTTGCAGTCATTGTGATGGAAAAACTAGGGGGGTAGCACCTAGGGTAGGCCGTCAAAGTTTGGGTGTAGGGGGGGGGGGCTTGAAATCCCGGAAATTTTAAAGTCTCCATTTTGACAAATTTATGCATGCTATAAGATTCAAACTTCCAAGACATATTAGAATCATCATTTCCCTTCTTAATTAGCAAAAAATCTGACGAAAATCTGTTATTTAGAACTTTTATAGCAACATTTGGATTTTTGTGGCCAATTTTGCCATAATGTAATTTTGCCTGATTTTCTAATCCGAAAGTACTTAATGACGTCATAATTACGTAACGCCTTGGTCGATTTTGATGATCTTGGTATCGTTGGATAGGGGAGGGTCCTACATATCTATTAATGGCAAAATAATGGGGGTTCCGTTGTAAAATATTAGGGGGGGGGGGGGTTGCAACAGCCCCCACCCCCCCTTCGGAGGACGGCGTGTTACAAAAAGTGGCTTAGGAGAATAAGGGTTAATCGTGCAATTAACTGAGCTACTTACTGAAATGTTTTAATCATGTTGGGTACACACTGTTTTGTAAGTTACACAATTGATTAAATTTACCCAGATAATGGTGACAAAATTCTCACTTCTTTGCTATCATCATAATGCCATAACCCTTAATTGTGATAAATCCCATTAAACTGGAGGAAAAAGAGACGTACTTACACAATTGGTCACATCTTATTTATTTTTCAACCGATTTCTATCATTTGTTCTGAATTCGAAAGTATATTAAATTTGCTTTACTAAACCAACATAAAATTTATGATTTAGTACTTTCATTAAGATAATATGTTATTTGTAATCCTTGCACTTTTCTTTTGATTCACGTAGAATGCGAGTAACCGTCCAATGGAGTGGTATTATGTGAGATTGTTTAGAGGTTCAAGATGTTTTCTTCATGCAGGAACTTTCAAAGTTTTTTTAAAGAGTTTTAAAGGAACCAGCTAGTAGAAGATCAGAGAAACTCTCCTTGAATTAAAAACTCAACTAGTATATCCACGACCAAGGCGTTACGAAAACTATTTATTTGAGTTTTGAAGTATTTCTTTAGTACTAACAAACACCAACTAGCGACAAATTTTACACCAATAATTAACAGACAATTACAGTTTGATCTTGTAGGATAGAGCCTTGTCCTACATCTACTCAGTGTCTAACATCCCTAAGCCACAGCAGCTCGCTTCGCGCGCTGCCTAGGCTCGTTGCTGGGTCCATGGAAAGTACTGAATTTTCTGAGATATTTGAGTGTGTTGAAAGAAGATTTAAATCACCATCTAAGTCTAGGTACTTAACAATCATACAGAATAAAAATTAGAGACATTAATATCAAATTAAGTTGTTTTCCATATTTAAGTGAAATGCAACACCTATATATTACATCTTTAAGTATATTTTGCATCGCTCGTGCCAATATCTTAAACTAATCAGGACGCTAGATGACACTTTATTATATTAGTATAGGAGTTATGAGCTGTTTGAGGTATAAAAACAACTTAATAGACATTTAAGGTATTTGAATTTAATAACAAGCTCATAAGTTAGTCCAAATGTTTCACTTTGTTCATAAACAAAGATGTCATTCAACGTAGGGTAGGTATATACATGACCGAAATTTATAATAATTACCTGCTCCTGCATCATACGTCCGCTTTGCCTTTTCCGTATTGGTCCAAGGAATAACTTGATCTCCCCATATTCCAGGTCCAAACCCAAGGGCGAGTTGTTCGGAAATTATCTCTGAATCATCGTAAACAACACTAGTAGCCGCTAATATGTTAGGATTGCTAGTGCTTCTGAAGGCTGGGTCTATTCTACCCACTGGCAATGTAACATCATAGGTTGGAATTTGGCAAGAAGCATTAGATTTTCCTCCCGCCCTGTTCCTTGCAGTCACGGTGAAGTAGAGGGGGATTCCGCCTTTCAAGTCCTGTAAAGTATGCGGCAAATTATATTTTCTAATTTCTATATTACTCTTTATAACTACACAAACGTTAACTTTACAAGGAATAAGTATATTGAGCTGTTTTGAAGATAAGTTTCAAATGATCGATGATCGTTTTCAAGTCAAAAACACATAATTGTGTTAATTTACGCGTAGTTCGAATATAGATGATACTAATTCCTCTTTAATTCCAGCTGTACAGATTGCACAAAACATTTTTTGAACACACATTTTTTTTGTTGAATAACACTGAATTAAAAATTGTAGAATATAATCGTAATAAATTATTAATCCTATGATTAATTTCGCATTACCTCTAAAATAATTGCAGATGGTCCACTGAATTCGTCGTTGTCAATAACATCCGTACCACCAGGAACTGTTCCTACCGAGAAGGTAAAATTGACGATGCTTCTATCGTCCCAAGCAGCAATTTCCAATTGGAAAGCTGGTTCTGTATAATCAAGGTTAGGTACTTGCTCCACTTGACAGTTTCTAGAAGCCTTTGGAAGAACAACTCCACCAGCTGCTCTCTTCCGACTCTTTAAATTTTGAAAACAAATTATTGAAATCGATAAATTATGTACATATTTGATTACTATAGAAAACGAAACTCTAGATTGTGGGCGCGTGTGGCCTAGCGGAGCAGTGCAGGACTCATAATCAGAAGGATGTGAGTTCGAGCCCCGCTTGCGTCAACATGTTGTTAATCTGGGCAAAGCACTTTATCACACTTGCCTCATCGACCCAAGCGTATTTGGGATCTGTTTAGGCAGAATATTATATACTTAGTGCTAATAGGTCTGTGCCAATGGTCATGGCTGCAAATGGCCTGCACTCTTAGAAGGCCGGGATCAAATATACGAGTAGTTTTCGGGATCATTTTATTTTGATCCTTTAAGGATCACTTTTGATCCTTTAAGGATCACTTTTGATCCTTTTGCGGATCAATATATACAAATGGATCAAATTCACAAGGATCATTTTTGATCCTTTTTTAGGATCATTTTATTTTTATCCTTTTTGATTACAATATCAAAGTTTTGATCCGTATTTCTGGTTTACTTTGATACGGAAAGGATGAGCTCATATTTGATACCGCGTTTGGATCCAACGTATCTTTTGTTTCATATTTGAGTACAACCCAATATCCACTACACAGCGGGGAATGTATACAATGGTGTAACATATATAAATACGTTGATATCATCACACAGTCCGGCGTGGTCGAGTGGTTAGAGCGAAGGTCTCGTAATTACCAGCAGGTATGAGTGCGGCGTGGGTTCAAACCCTGCTAGCGTCACTTCAGTGTGATGTTTTTTGCAGGTCTTTTTTATAAGAAATATTTGATCCTTTGATCCTTAAAGGATAAGCTCATATTTGATATCTAAAAAGGATCAAAATTGATCCTTTTTGTCTCATATTTGATACTTTCTTTCTAAGAGTGTGGTTTTTGGCGAAATGGTTATGACGATTCCCTTGTACGGCAGTAATAATAATGGCCAGCGCTATGGTACTACGGTGAATAGCGTATTTAATTGCCGTGTTAGAGAAGTGCAGTGATAGAGAAAAGAAGAGTCAATTACAAAACAAAACTCTGGCACGTCGGCAGGGTAGTAGATAATGGGAGCAATATTGTGATGCCTCACCGTGAAAAGTGGGACTTTGCGACAGAACACTTTTCAAGAAACGGATGAAACTAGGTAGCAAAAATAAAGAAAAAACTAGTAATAAGAATTTCAAGCACATTTTCTATTGTAAAATTTAATTGCCTTGATCAATTTCAACATGTAAGGTGTCATTTTAAACCTTAACAAATCATGTAACAGATGAAACGATAAAGTCAAAATCGATATTATCTAAAAAGTCCCCCCTTTCGAGTGAGTCATCACTATATATTATTATAGGGCTATTATATGCTAAATCTGATATTTCTTATATAGGAGTTGTAAACATGGTAAACTTCATTTTGAAAACAGTGCCCCAAATGCACATAGTATTGAATTGTGTAATATATTATCAAACTCGATTATTTCATGATTTAAAAGTTCAAACAATGCTTACCACTGAAGTAGTTGGTTCCGTAATCTGTGGTGGTGATTCATCTTTTTCTTTGATGTGAATGTCAAATATGGGAATTTCTATTGTTGGAGTGCTATATTCCCAAAGCTTCATCGCATATACGTCTTTGTAACCAACAAATGGGAACCAAATAGTGACTTTTAATTGAAGAGTTATTGTCAAAGCAACAACGTGGAGTTCCATGCTTATTCTGTAAATGTAATAATATGTTGACAAACTGTTAAAATATCTGTCGCTCAATGGAAATCCAGGATCGGAATCATGCTACCAGTATTCCATAATTACATTATTACCATTATACAGATAAATCTATCGTTAACATTTTAGAAAAGTCGTTATTTTTTATACGTTATTGTAAGAAGAACATCACATTCTAGTATTGGTTGAAATCATTACATTTAAAAATAATCTCTTTGGCACGGGGAATTAACTTTCTGCGATTACAGCAGTGGCAGTCTTAAACCCACTTTACTTATGATCATCTAAGATGATCATGAGTATTCCGTATTCCAGAAACATGTTTAGCTAAATCGAGGTTTTATTTCCCGTTTGATCAACAGCACGACTCATTGAACTGTTCTGCTTGAAAGCTTCAAATGATGCGTATCATTCCTGGACAGTTGATGCTCAGTTAAACAATGGTTTAGCTAAACATCTTTCTGGAATACGGGTCAATGAGGTTTACCCTCATCTACCCAGGTAACAATTCCAGGTGAACTGTTTAAATGCACAGATCACCAAGGAAGCAGAATTATGTTGAAGCTATGCAACAAGATCTGGCATACTAGGACATGGCCTGAGGACTGGAAGCGCTCTGTCTTCCTGACGCTTCCGAAAAAAGGGGACACAAGCTAATGCAAGAACAATCGCACCATAACACTGATATCCCACGCCAGCAAAATCCTACTGCACATCCTGAATGAGCGTCTTAGACAACATCATGAAAGATAGCTCCCAACTGAACAAGCTGGATTCAGGAGAGGAAGGGGCACCAGGGATCATATTGCTAACATCAGGCAGATAATACGCAAATCAAATGAATATCAAAGACAGGTCTTCCTCTGCTTCATTGATTATGCCAAGGCATTTGACTGTGTGCGGCATGGACCATTGTGGGAATCTTTAGTTGCGCTTGGAGTTCCATCTCATGTATGATGGACAACTCGCCTGTGTACGCACAGAGAAAGGAGACAGTGATTGGTTTACGCTTGGCCAAGGTGTCCGCCAAGGCTGTATTCTCTCGCCCACTCTGTTCAACATGTATGCAGAACATATCATGCGAGATGCTTTGGATGGCTGGAATGGTGGTCTTTCTATTGGTGGTTGGCAGCTTAGTAATTTGCGTTATGCAGACGATACAACTCTTGTAGCCACTTCCCTTGATGACCTCAAATGCATTCTTGGAAAGGTTAAGTTAGCAAGTGAAGCCAAAGGTCTGCGTCTGAACGTTGCCAAGACAAAAATTATGATCATCAATGGAGTCCATTCATCTGTCCCATTGAAGGTGGGTGAAGAGGAAGTCGAAAGGATATCTCAGTTCAACTTTCTTGGAGCACTCATTGCTCAAGATGGCAACTGTAAACAAGAGATCAGAAGACGCTTGACAATGGCAAGATCAGCAATGGTGAGCCTTCAAAAAATATGGGCAGATCGAGGAATCACCAAAGCAACTAAAATTCACCTTGTTCAAGCACTTGTGTTTCCCATTGCCACATATGCTAGTGAAACATGGTCACTAACAAAGGCTGATATTGACAGAATAAACGCTTTTGAAATGTGGTGCTGGCGAAAAATGCTCAAAATCCCATGGACAGCAAGAAGGACTAATACAAGTGTTCTGCTGCAAGTCGGCATCAATAAGAGATTGCTTTATATAATAAATCATCATGCACTCAGCTATTTCGGTCATATAGCAAGACGTGGAAACAACTGTCTTGAGAAAGTGATCATGCAGGGACAATTGAAGGTGCAAGGAAACCAGGTCGACCAAAAGCAAGATGGATTGACAGAATCAAGACCCTTGTTGGACATCCCCTACCCGTTGTATACCAACTGGCTGCTGATCATAAACAGTGGAATGCTATCATGAGAGTCATGAACTGTCAGCCATGACGGATACGTACCAAGCAAAACCCAGGTAACACGTCTAAAAAGGCACCCCCTAAATGTTTAGAACGGAACCCCCTATATGAGCTTGGTTTTGCTATCACTAGATAGGCTATCCAACGATACCAAGATCACAAAAATCGGCCGTTACACTGTATTTACTTACCCGACGTCTAACGGGAACTGTGCATATCCCACTTCAACTGTTATTGGAAACTGAACGTTAAGTACAGCTGCCTCCAATTCTAATGCCCCGCACACAATGAGAATGCATAGACGAACACCACTTTTAAGTAGAGCACCGACTTTAGGCGTTACCACACCCTAAATAGAAATACATTTTAATACGTGAAGCTTAATACCTTACACGATAAATCAATTTTGTTATATGCCTAAAATGAGACGGCGGAATGTCAAGATCACTGAAAATGTGCTTACTAACACGCAAATCAACGCAACCTTTGGGTATACATGAGGGGTTAGAGTCTCTTATGATACGGTCGCCATGATCATTGATTTCGTTTATAGAATATCTAGAAAATTGGCCAGGCACGTAGCCAGGATTTTTGCGAAAGGGGGGGGGGGGAGGTGCTGATTTTCAAAAGGTGGTCCTTTTTGAGGAACAATTTTCCCTAAATTGGATTCCCAAAACCACAGCGGAGTGTGTGCCTTAAGCGTGCTTTCAAATAACCCGCTAAATGAATTTAAACGTATATACTTGAAAAGATCATCAAGGAAGATTATCTGACGAACATATTGGTACTACGGTACGATTTTTACATATAAAAAGGAAAGTTTGCATCCTTGATTACATGCTTGCTTGTGCTGCAAATTTCAGTTGAATCTATACGACTTACCCAAATAAGAAAAGTTTTCAACTCTTGAAGATCTTCGAATGGTTAGATTTAGAAAATTGATTCACTGGGTTTGTTCATTTTTGTATCAAAGCATTATTGTCAGGTACTTACCATTGTTTGGTTTTAGTTGTTTAATTTTAAGGCGATGAAATTTGCACACTATTCTAGTACATAAAGTGAGTGCGAATAAGTATTTTAACCATAAGCCAATAAAATTTGAACAAGATCGGATAACTCAAAGTACACAAATTTAAAGATGTTTAACAAAAGTCGTTATGCTGTTAACATATATGATGACTCATACCGAAAGGGGGGACTTTGATACAGAACACTTTTCAAGATACTGGTGAAAATAGGTAGCAAAAAAATAAAGTAAATAATAAGAATTTCCAGCAGATTTTCTGTTGTAAAATATGAACGCCTTGATCAATTTCGACATATAAAGCTTAGAAAATG
>JXSR01S031291.1:85024-105339 GCA_000969725.1 Ophiothrix spiculata
TCTCACTTCGTACTTGTTTAAAGGAAATATGTTAGGAGGATACGGACACCCCATAAATTTGACACCCAGTCAGTCCAAAACCCCGGGTCCAAAACTTAAAATGAATTCCTCACCAATGTCACCACTGTTTGATCACCAATGATTAAAATATAGTCATTTATAGCCAAAGGCACATTATTGGTGGCACTATTCCTAAAAATAAAGTTTTCAGGTTTTAAGAATCTATGACCCTTAGTTTTGGCTTTTGTCACATGGATAAGGTAAAGGTGACCAAAACCAAATTTTATTCATGCTAAATTCATACAAAAAATATTTAATTTATGCAAAATGCATATAATTAATTTCAAAAAATGAATAGCGCCACCAATAATGTAATCTCAAAAAATGGGCTAAAAATTATGTATTTTGATCAAAAATTAGCTTTTTTTGAGATAAATGTGAAATTAAATTGTGGAAATAAATATTATAGTTCAACGCCTAATTCCAGAACTAATTAAAACACTTTTATGAGCATATATTTATTGGAACAGTGCATTTTGTCAAAAAATTAATAAATGAACACATCAAACAGTGGTGTCAAATTAAGGAAAACGCTTTAAATTTTACCAAAGTAATCTTAAGATCAAATGGCACAGAGAATCTTTAAATAAACCTAACTATATAATTAGAACAAAACATTGACCAAATAAATTGCCCTTCCATACGTTTTGAGGTCCTCATATAGTTATTGAGTGTGGTGCACCCTGCAGGAGACATGTATTTTCCTATTTTTGTCGTTTTATGTTCAAATTGATATATCGAACAATTTTAAGAAAGTTAAACTCGATTTTGCCCAAACAATTTTATACAACGGCACTGGAATCTATGATATGGGACATTTCGAGTTTGATAAATGTGGAATGGCCATTTAAGGTCATCTTCCTTACTCTTACCTGACCCTTACCAACTCCCCGATCTAGCTTATCACATAAGGATCGGGGCATACATGATTGGATAACGGGGGAGGGATGATGTTAAACATCATCATTATTATTGTTTTCAAATTCTAAATAAAAGACCCGTCTTCCGTGGGCCTATACTACCAAATGTTGTCGAATTTCGAGCTATTCTATTAAAACATACACCATATTCTGAATTAATGTACAATTTCTAACTTTTTTCTGTTTATATTGCTTCTAGAAGAGCTCTATGGTATTTATGAGGGTGGAATGGTAGAATGTGAGCGGTATAGTGCACTTAAATACAGGCGCCACGCCACGAAATAGCTTCCCATTGACTTAATTTACAACTGAAGAGTGTAGAATAAGAATTACTTAAGTCATGTAATACTAGTTCTGAGATATGAGCGTTTAAAGTTCTGACTTTTCTATAACTTTCAAATGCAAAGGAGTATAGAATAAATATTAGGTACATGTTATTGTATAGTCGAGTGTATCATTTATGGTGATTTAGAAGACTGTAGCTATTATTGATTTTATGCAATCAATAATCTCCGTTTTGCACTTAAATATTTCTTCCTCTAAATATCAATCATGGTCGCTTATCAAACAATCATATTTATCTTAAATGGAGTAATCCGAACATGTTAAAAGTATATATATTTGTAATGTACAAGTCATGACGAACAATTTGACATGTCATTCATGTAAATCGGACCTTGTTAAAATTTGACCTCATTTCACGCTTGAGTGAATTTCGGTTTATATCTGCTTAAACCTCCAAGATATACAAAAGTATATATATTTATAATCTACTCGACGAGACGATTTATTTGATATGCAACTCGACATATTTAGAGCTTTTTTTGAAATTTGACCCAAAATTAAATTAAGCGTGACGACCGCTTATCATGCAAAAAATCACTAAAGACATTTATCAAAATAATTTATGTCCTTCAGTTACCTCCAAACCGCCAATATCTCACTTTCGTCAAAATGTGACTTAACCCTCGTCTAACCAAGCCATTTTTTGTAACACGTCTAACCAGAGAGGGGGTTGTTACAATCCCCCCCCCCTGAATTTTAGAACGGAACCCCCTATGAACTTGATTTTGCTAAAGGCGTTACGTAATTATGACGTCATAAAAGTCAAAAATCGAAAAAATCAGAATTTTGGCATAAATGGGCACTAAAATCAATTTTTTTCTAAAAAACGGAATGTTATCGGGTTTTTTTGCACATAACGGAGGGAAATAGAAATTCTAACATGCCCTGCAATGTTCAGCCTCATAGCATGCGTATTTTTTCAAAATGGCGATTTAACCCCCCACCCCTACACCCCAACTTTGACGGCCTACCCTAACCCCACCTTAGGTAGTACCCCCCTAATTTTTTTCATCAAAATGACCGCAAGGGATGTAAAAGAGCTTACCCGAAAAGCCTGCGGTCGATTGCTTTTGCGTTTTTATGCTGCGGGTTAAAAACCTTGGGGGGGGGGGGTTGCAAAACACCCGAAAATTCAATAATAAAGCAACTGAAAAACACCCGAAAATTCAATAATAAAGCAACTGGTTGCTTCAACACTGTCCTTTCTCAATTGATTATGATCACTTCTAACACAAAATGATGATAAAAGTACACAATCAAGGCAAAATTTTCAAGATACTGGACGCTGAAGTAATAACGCTCCATATCACTGAAAGCCGATTTTTTCCGATTTTAGAAATGCCGGATTGCGAGCGCTAGTTACTTAGTGTAGTGCACGTATAAGTAGTTAAAACTTTGAAGTGAACATAAAATAACGCCGTTACCATTTTGTTAGATTATTCTCAAGGGACAGTAGCCTGAAAGACTGTTCTAAACAGCAGGAACTGGCAACAAATACAACACAACAAACATTCACCCTGACACTCCAACAAACAACCAAACAAAGAAGCAAACTTACACTTGTCTTTTTCGTCTTCTTCTTGGTTCAATACCAGTACATTGAGGTAAAGTAAACAAGGCTCCGTGTATAACTTGAATTTGAATGCATTCTCCATCTAAACAAAGTGCTACATCAAGATTTGCTTGGTATATAAACGATGAAGGCTTTCTGATTTCATATTTTAACTGCATATTTCCAACATGTTTCACATGAATAATCCCTGAATATACAATAAATGTATGTAAAATGACATTAAAGGAGCAAAAAAATGCTGACATGCACCAGAAACATCTAAAACATTTTCGATGTATATGGTCCCTTTGGTCCAAAAGTAACACGTATCTCTGGGTGGACACGGAAATTAGTATGTTGCACGGAACCGCAGGAGTGCGTGTGCGGGAAGAAGGCAACGTAAAATCCAGGGGGAGGGGGGGGGGGGGGTACTAAATGGGAAGGTGGCTGTACGGACGCGCGGTCAAGAACGGTTGCAATTTTATTAACCTCCCAGGTTTACCAAAGGCCCCTCAAAAATTTGAGAAATGGTTTACATAACGGTTGCATTTTCAAAAACGGTCATTTCTTGACTAATTTTTCCTTTGGTTTACATATCGATTGCCAAATTTGGCTTTAAAAGAGCAATTTAATACTGTAAAAATGTATTAAACGGTCTGATAACGGTTGTTTTAAGTCAAATTGGTTTACATATGGGTAGCATTTTTTCGCTTCTACAGGATTACAAAACGGGTGGTAGTTAAAAACTCCGGCCGCGGGTCCGCACCCGACCGAAATCTGAGTACCCCCCAGGGCGTAATATACAGTGTGTGTCAATAAAACGCAATATTTTTTTCTCAGACAATTAGGCTACATGTAATAAAAACAATTATCAAATGTTATTGTACATAATCTCAGCTTCAAACAGCTTTTTGTTTCGCAAAATTTGAATGTTTAATTCTGGAGTTATTACAAGTTCTGTGAAGCCCTTAAAATTGGGTTGGTCCGATTTCATTACTTCAATTCCATGATCAACAACCAAAAGTAGTTGGCAATCAAAACATTTAATGACAAGTTACTTCATCACCAGGTGAAAACTTCTATCACTTACTTGCATTTTTGTTCAGTGTTATATCAAAAGCTCATTGGAAGTATCTAATCAAGCCAAAAAGGACGTCAGAATAACTTTTACAATAATGTAAGAAATAACAATTTCATTTGTTTTCTCTCCAAAATTTGTGTTCAAAGTTTCCCAAACCGGAATGTTTAAGTCCGTTTCTGAATGTCTGACATGATGTGGACCTTATTTTAAAATATACGCAATGTTTTTTCCCCTCAAAATTACAATTGCAGCTATTGCCTCAGAGTCTAATTTTTATAATAAGAGGTTAATACGAAAGCCCTTGTTTTTTTAGTTTTATTTTAAAACTAAATTTCATAATGGCTTAATAATTGCTAATAATTCTTTCTTCAAATCAATCACATGTTTTGTTTTAAATGAAAATAATTGAACAAATAAATGTGAAATTAGTTTAATATGTAATCAGTTTTACTAGGCTAATGTCTGGGATGCATATTAACCTGGGTTAACATGTTACATCCGATGATCATTAATCGGACCAGATTGTGCTCCATTATTAAAATACTGTATCTCCGGACAGGAATGGATGAAACAAAGGTCATAATGAATAGTTGAGTATCTACAGGGGGGTTACCGGGCACCCCCGACAGGACTCTACCAAACCAACTTTTTTAGCTTCATTTGATAGTCCTAAAACACATTTGAGATGTTAACAAAATACATTTCCTGTTGCACTCACGATATTCAAGATGGCGTCCAAAATGGCCGCCAAAATGCTATATTTTCATTATAATAGTTTTAAAACATATTAAAACAACTCATAAACCACTTTATGTCAAAAATGTTCATAGGGAAACTGCTTCTGGAGCTGTAAGAAAGATATTTTACTTTAAATAAGATCATATGCATGTTTTAAATTCAAAATAGCCGGCAAAATGGCTGCCAAAAGAGCATATTTTAACTAAATTAACAAAAATATCCTTTGAAGTACTAATTATCATAAATAATCAACAGCAAATGACATTTAGGGTTACAATAAGATCATTGTCTCCTAATTATGATGTTTACATGTTTAATATTCAAAAATGGCGTCAATACCAAGATCCGAAATGGCCGCCAAATGTGCTTTAGTGCGCAAAAATGGGTGAAAATGACTTTAAAACAGCATAAAGCACACTGTATGTTCAAAATAATTGATGAAAAGTGGTTTTGAGAGTTACAACAGATAAACTTGTCCCCTAATTCGGCTGTTAACATGTTTGAAATTCAAATTGACGCCCATAATGGAGTCCAAAATGGCCGCCAAAATACATTTTCATGCACAAAAATGGGTCAACGCAAAATTAAAAAAGCATCAAACACACTATATGGTTAAAGTATTTGATAGAAAATGACTAAAAGAGATAAAGCAGATATATTTGTCCCCAAATTAGGCTGATAACAAGCTTAAAATTCAAAATGGCGCCTGTACTGAGATCCAAAATGGCCGCGAAAATATGTTTTATTGTGCTAAAAATGGCTTAAACGACTTTAAAACATTATCAAACACACTATATTTTTCAAGATATTTAATGGAAAATGGTTTTGAGAATTACAAGAAATATTTGTCCCCAAATTAGGCTATTTAGAAGTTTACAATTCCAAATGGTGCCTTTAGTGAGATCCAAAATGGCCGGCAAAGTATGTTTTATTCCGTTAAAATGGGTTAAACACCTTTAAAACAGTATTAAGCACATTACATTTTTCAAGATAGTTGATGGAAAATTGTTTTGAGAGTTATAACACATATATTTGTCCACAAATTTGGTTGTTAACATGTTCAAAATCTAAAAAACAGTGTGATGTTGTTTTAAAGTCATTTAACCCATTTTAAAGCATTAAAGTGTATTTTGGCGGCCATTTTGGTTCTCAGTACGGGCACCATTTGGGATTTCAAGCTTCAATATCTCTTGTAACTCTCAAAACCAGTTTCCATCAAATATCTTGAAAAATATAGTGTGTTTGACTCTGTTGTAAAGTCCTCTAACCCATTTTTAGCGCAATAAAACATATTATGGCAGCCATTTTGGATCTCTGTACAGGAACCATTTGCAATATTAAGCTTGTTAACAGCCTAATTTGGGGATAAATATATTCATGGGAACTCCCAATACAACTTTCCATCAAGTATCTTGAAAAATACAGTGTGTTTAATGCTGTTTAAAAATCTTTAACCCATTTTTAGCGCATTAAAACATGTTTTGGCGGCCATTTTGGATCTCAGTAAAGGCGCCATTTGGAATTTTAAGCTTGTTAATTTGCTAACAGTCTAATTTATGGACAAATACATCTGTTGTTACTCTCAAAGTCATTTTCTATGAAATATTTTGAACATATAGTGTGTTTGATGCTGTTTTAATTTTGTTTTGACCCATTTCGGAGCATGAAAATATATTTTGGCAGCATTTTGGACCCCATTACAAATATATCTGTTGTAAATCTCAAAACTACTTTTCATCAAATATTTTAAAGATATAGTGTGTTTAATGCTGTTTTAAGTCATTTTCACCCATTTTTGCGCATTAAAACACAAATTGGCGGCCATTTTGGATCTCGGTATTGGTGCCATTTTGAATATTAAACATGTTAACATCAAAAATAGGGGACAAATTATCCTGTTGTAGCCCTAAATGTCATTTACTGTTGATTATTTATAATAATTGGCATTTCGAGTCAAAGGATATTTTTGTCAATTTTAGTTAAAAAATGCTATTTTGGCAGCAATTTTGGCGGCCATTTTGGATTTTAAAAATGCATATGATCTTTTTTTAAGCCAAATATGTTTCTTACAGCTCCAGAAGCATTTTCCGTATGAAAAACTTTGACATAAAGTGGTTTATGAGTTGTTTTAAAACTATTATAATGAAAATATAGCATTTTGGCGGCCATTTTGGACGCCATCTTGAATATCGCGAGTGCAACGGGAAATTTATTTTGTTAACATCTCAAATGTGTTTTAGGACCATCAAACGAAGCTAAAAAAGTTGGTTTGGTAGAGTCCTGTGGGGGGTGTTTTCCAATCTTGCGTTTTTATTGGCACATCCTGTACATGGGACAAATTCTGAAATTATGCAAATCTTAATAACATTTTTTATTTATTTACCGACAAACTTGAACACATCAAATGAAACGTGGAAAAAAAATGAACACGCCCTCGCTTTCCGGACGAGCAACACAGGATCAAATAATAGATTCGGGGCAAATTCAAGTAGTCACGATTTATCTAAACGATTCAAAGTTATCAGCATATTATAATTTAATCCAAATCAATTCATAATATTTCATAGTTTAAAAAAATCCATAACCTAAACCAAAAAATTGCAAACACTGAATTGTACCTTTGCATTGTGAGATTGTTTCGGCATTGTTTGAGATCGTTTATTTTGGACAAGGCTTATTAGTTAGTTGGTCCTGACTGTTTTTTACCGGTAGCTTGTCAGTATATTGCTATTGTATAACAGGTGTTTTAGCTTTGTTGTTAAAGATTGATCAATGCTTTATCAATAGAATGCAGCAGGTGCTTTATCATTATTGCTACAGTGGGATCGTGTCTTTATCAGTAATGCTTAAACGATCGGTGCTTAGAAAATAATGCTAAAAAGTAATGGAAAATCATTAGTTAGATAAACGTTGCTGCCTATATTGATTGAGAACCTCCGACTGTAGACACAGAACGGTACTGATAAGTTTAGGTTAAATAGCCTGACGATACATGGCCTATTTCTGAGTTTCTATTCTGTGAATTTACCCAGTCAACGGTGGAAATATGCTAATTATGGGAATATAGCCATGAGCTGTGTGTATAGTTTGAACTCATTGCTGCTGCAGTAACCCATATTTATATAGTGTGTCTCAATAAAAATTGTGCAAGTTAAAAAGCGCCCTCTGGGGCAAAACGAAAAAGACTAGGGTAATATAATGGTACATCACTGTAAAGGAAAACCTCCAAGCTTCTAAATGCCGTTTGTTTCATTACTTTTTGCCTTTGCAAACTAGAGATATGCTTAATTAAACAAAAAAATTGAAAAACCCATTTGTGCCACTTTTTCAGAAAACTGATTGAACATTGTTTTTTGATATTCAGTGCCTTTTCTGATAATAAAACTGTTCATTTTGTAGGACCAGAATGTACAAATTACCCAATATCATTAATCATGTATTGATCTTGAGCCTGAAGTGTGATAATAAGTGATAAGCTGTCCATTCATAAGTAAGTCACTGTCACTTAGTAGTATTCAATAGGGACTCAGAATGTTAAAAAAGAGAATGGTGGTGAATTTACTTGAAAACTGTTATAACCTTCGTGTTCTTCTTTTCAAAGGAGATTACATAACATCATCAAGAAATAGTATCCATAGAAGAAAAGAGGCTTAAAGTCCGGGAAGCATTGAAGATGCTTGCTTATTCGGACTTTAAATAATCTTAAAGAATGGCAGTGCGAGCGCAATTTATGTTTGATGAACGAGTCTTCATGGTACTGTAGGCAATTCAGGATATCCTACCCAAAAACACGGACGCTACACGGACTCCTCGGAATACGCCTGCCAATCGGTATGCCAAATATTTGGCTTCGGCGACAAGTACGAACTTAAATAAATGAAATTCTGGTAGACCCAGAAGTGTAAGATTGCAGCTAAACATCGATGAAGTCCGGCGTGCAATTCATCATGATCCTCAGAAAACATCAAGCAGAAACCTTTTGCCAAACATTTCGAGAAGTACTTTTAATCGTATTACAGGTTTAGATTTAGTTTGGCACCCATAAATCATAGGCCATGCGTTATAAGTTGGTGCATTTCTTGGCCCCCAGTATTCAAAGAAAACGCGACCTTAAAAATCGTGACATTTTTCAAAAAAAATTATTATCTCGATTCCTGTTCACCCTAGTATAGGAAAAGTATACAATTGCTGACAGGAAATTTTCCAAGGATTCAAAAAATAATGTTATTTTCATGATAGGGTGAAGTTAAAGAGAGTTATTTGAATTCAAACAAGATTTTTTTCATATTTGTTTTACAATTTGACCTAGCATTATTTTTTTACTCTTACACCTCATGATTAAAATTACTTCATTTTTAAATTGCCCTGAATGAGGGCTTTTAAAATATATATACTTTGTCTATACCTATCTAGTTCCGTTTTTGTGATGTGCAATGATTTCCGAGACATGGTAAAATTTGTGTTGCATTACTAACAAACTATCACAATTAGACCCCTAAATAAATTTAAAAGTACATTTGTCATGTATCAAGTTAAAGTTAAGTACTCATCAGGAGCTTTAATTTGATAGGTAATTTGCCTAGGCAAGTTTAAGAATATGGCTTAAAATTTCACATTACGAAATGGTTTCATTTCCTCCATATCCAGTTTTCAGCTCCCCAATACATTTTGTCCTATATTGTGTCATATCTCATGCAGTGAACATGCTACATGCATGGTTTTGGTATCATTTTAAAGTATTTACCAAGAGCTTTAATATGATAGATAATTTGCTCGAGTAGATGTATGTATATGGCCTTAAATTTCAGGTTATGATATTTTTACATATCGGGTCCTCCATATCGGGTCCTCGGCTCCCCAAAGTCATTTTTCCTATAAAGTTGCATATCTCTTGAACTGTACCTGCTACATTTATGGTTAAGGTATCAATGCAAAGTACTAATCAAAAGCTTTAATTTGATAGGTAATTTGCTTTTGATAAGAGAAGGGTCCAAAATCTTTGACAGAACCCTAAAAATGTCGCACAAAAGGGCAGCTCCCCAAATGTCTGTGCACCAGTTCATAACGCATGGCCCATAGTTCGCAGGCACTCTTTGAAGCCAGGAGACTTTCAAAGGCGTGTAGAATACAACCAATGGTTAGTTAACACCCAGAAAAGGGTTTTTTTTCAGATGTAGTACGTGCTTTAAGTCCGAATGTGCAAGCATCTTCAATGCTTCCCTATTGAATATTGTTAAGTGACTTACTCATATGAATGGACAGCTTATCACTTATCATCACACTTGAAGCTCAAGATCAATACATAATTAATGATATCAAGTAATTTGTACATTCTGGTCCTACAAATTAACATTTTTATTAACAGAAAAGGCAATGAATATCAAAAAACAAAGTACAATCAGTTTTGTGAAAAAGTGGCACAAATGGGGTTTTCAAAATGTGTCTTTAATGAAGCATATCTCTAGTTTGCAAAGGCAAAAAGTAATGAAATAAACGTCATTTAAAAGCTTGGAGTTTGTCCTTTACATTGATGTACCATTATATTACCCTTGGCTTTTTATTTTGCCACAGAGGGCGCTTTTAAACTTGCACAATTTTTATTGAGACACACTGTAGAGGCCTTGCATGCTTTTATCGATTGATACCAAACAAAGGATTTGGACTGAAGACCTTTCCCGTAAATATGGCGTACCGCAGTCCATTCAACAAAATACTGTTATAAACCTACTGATAATGGTGCATTTTTATTGATGGGACAATATGTGATCGTCCAGCCCGTATGAGCAGTAAATGCCAGAAACTTTATTTTGCGCTACAGGTGAAAATACATGTCAAGGTCGTAATTTGCCGAATTTGATTTTTTTGACAGATTCACAATTGTAGTGCTTACTACAAAGTACCAACAAAGTTTCATTTCAAGAAAATGATAGGAAATGTGAAATAAATTGGCATATTCTTAAGACGATCAACAGAAAATATAGGGCTTAAAAATCTTTCAACGCGTATATCTCAGTTATACGTTTTACTCCCTGACAACCTTTGACGGACTATAACTCGACTTCTGGAAATCGTGTGAAGTTCATTAAGGTGTCATTTTAAACCTTAAAGCATGGTCTTTGCAAATGACTCAAAAAGTGAAAATGACAACAGCTGGCATTTACTGCTGTTTTCGGTGGACGGTCACATATGAAGTGCTTGGTAATGATCACACTTCTATTGACTGCATTTGAGCAATCCGCCATATTCACTGTATCATACGTCACATGCAGGGCCTCTATTGAGGATTGTTAATATTCGCTGCAGAAGTGATTACATACAAAAGATCATAACACTTGCTTTAGTGATTGAGTGAATGTCGCACGTAGAATATAAATTGATATCATGCAGGATGTGAATAGGTTCATCAGGATTGGTAGAATAAATGGTTAAATGATTCATTTAGACTAAACCAAAATTTCCACTTACGTGTACGTTTCGGCAAACACTGTTGCCTTTGTCAACACTTTGATGAGACTGACGCTGATTGAAGTTTCCTGGAAACGATGTTGGTGTTGCCAGTTGGTTTTACTTCCGGTGTTTTCAGCAAAATCTCATCATAAATGTGATTTAGAAAATATTGTCCTTCATCCCTGTTCATGGTGGTGCCCTCCTTCTTTCTTATCTCAATAGCCTCTTTGATCCAGCGTTTTTATCTGTTCTGTTCCTTGCCAATGATTTTAGCTTCCCCCCAGCCTATGACGTGATTGAACATAAGAAAGAGGTGGAAAAATTATCGAGCAATGTAACAACCCGGGCAGGCAGAAAGTCATCATTATCAACTGTTCATAAGTCTGCTATAACAGATCATGTAGTAGACAAAAATCACGTCATTGGCTGGGGGGAAGCTAAAATCATTGGCAAGGAACAGAACAGATATAAACGCTGGATCAAAGAGGCTATTGAGATAAGAAAGAAGGAGGGCACCACCATGAACATGGATGAAGGACAATATTTTTTTAAATCACATTTATGATGAGATTTTGTTGAAAACACCGGAAGTAAAACCAACTGGCAACACCAACATCGTTTCCAGGAAACTTCAATCAGCGTCAGTCTCATCAAAGTGTTGACAAAGGCAACAGTGTTTGCGGAAACGTACACGTAAGTGGAAATTTTGGATTAGTCTAAATGAATCATTTAACCAATAATTCGATTGTGACACCAATTACGAAGCGAATATTGTGTAATTCTGATTTACAGTTGCTTATTAATAAAATGGAAGTTACTCAAACTTGGTGTAATTTTACAGCAGACGATATTAGCCAAATCTTTTATACATATTATGATTAAGAATGACACAACTAAATGAGGAATAATTTCCTAATAAAAATTCCTGATTGAGAGGGGTCAGAGTATCAATTAGCTTGTTAAATCGTCTTACCGAATGTAAATCCTGTGTGCAGCGATTCTGTTAACTTCCACTTTTCAAATCCAAGTATAAATGTTTCGCTGCAAGGATCAAACTTCATCCAGATTGCAAAGCGTCGACTTAACATGCCAAGATCAAAGTCAATGCAACATCCAATACCATTACATAAAGTATCAGCAGCACATACTGAAGACAGGTCTGAGGAGAATTTGATTGATGGACATCCTTGGATGTGACAGAGAGTAAAGATAAAAATCGGTAAAAAACACCGGTACATTATTTTAATTTTGATTTATTTAAAAGGAAGAAATCCGGAATGCGCTCTTACATTATTTTGGTATACTTAAATGTGCCACGGTTATGTGGTTTATACAAGGTGTATCAAAATTCTTTGTACCCTGATCTTGTATACATTTCGGAATATTTTTCACAATGATGAAAATAAATTGTGTTAAAAATACTTAAACTTTCAATGTTTCTGTAGTTTTATCTTGTCTAAGAATTTTATTTCATGGCAATAGCATGTTGCATTCAAAAGTTACATGCTTTTAAAGAAAGATAGTGTTTTTGTCGAAATGCGTGTGCTTGAGCATTGAATTGATTTAACCCTCCTGCATTCGCATACATTATACCTTTGGGTTATTTTTCTGCTGCATAAAAATGCAAAAAAAACTGACCCTGGACTTTTTAGCAATTATAAATTTATCCATTGCAGTCATTCTTAGGAGAAAAAATCGGAGGATTCTTCAACAGATGGGAGTAAGATAAGCCGTCAAAGTTCAGGTGTGGGGCAGGTTTGTAGTTGTCACTTCAGATAATTCCAATTTGTTATGTTGAAAAATATCAAAATGCACTTGAGCTGAAACTTACAAGAAATGTTAAAAGTGTCATCGTAATTGTGTAAAAGCAAAAACACCCATGAAATTCTGATATTTAGAACTTTTGTAGCAACATTGTGATTTTTCAAATTTGCAATTTTCAGCTTTATGACGTCATAAATGCGTAACATCTTGATCGATTATTATTATTTTGCCATGAATGGATAGAATATACCCTTAGCTATACTATGGTACTAAATAAGCCAACTTTATGGTTGTCAATATCGAAGATGATACGGGAACATTAACCACCTTTTTGGACACCATGTGACAGGAACTAGCATCGGTAGACAAAGGTTAGTATGTATGGTATTTGTGTAAATCTGCAATCATCCAATAAATTACTATAACTCTTTGAAACAGTGTTCAATTGCCTTGAAACATTCAGATTATAAAAATAAGATATTCTGCTACTCATTTATAACAAAAACTTTCAAATTGAAAAGCTTCTTCTATTTTTAATATTTTTTTGAAAATAAAACACCTCTGGGTACAAAGAATTTTGATATACCCAGTATTCACTATTTAGACTCATAGGTAGGTAACTGTCATGGTTAAATACTAATGAGAAATATACTTAAGTTCGAATCTGATAAAGTTGCATGTTATATATTTAAGGGGCCTGTTAAGGCTTTTTTCATAAATGTTTTTTGCTCTGTAACTCAGCAACGGATAATTAGATTCAAATAAAAGTGTACATTTCTAAAAGCGGATTTGCATACTGAACATGATGGTCAGGTCATTTTTGGACCAAAATGCGTAATTTTGGACCTAGGGTCAAAAAATCATGCTTTGGGCCCAAAATTTTACGGGAAAGCTAACTAAATTTTGCTTCGGTAAAAATGTTAACCAATTTAATTTTTAATATCTAGAAAGCAATATCCGGGATCGTTTTTCTCAAATTTTTAATTTGCTTCTTAGTTTTTGAGATATCGCCAAAAATTGGTCCAAAAAATGTCAAAAATCTCACTCCTGACATCATTTTTGGCAAAATATGCCACATTTTGACCTATTTTTGGCAATATTTCAAAAAATAAGATACAAATCAAAAATTTGAAAATTGCGTTCCTAGATATTGCTTTCTAGATTAAAAAAAGTAAAATGGTCTAAAATTTTACCAAAGCAAAATTTAGTTAGCTTTCCCGTAAAATTTTGGGCCAAAAGCATGATTTTTTGACCTTTTTTGGACCTTAGGGCAATAATTTCACTTTGGTCCAAAAATAAGCTGACCATCATGTTCAGTATGCAAATCCACTTCTAGAAATGTATACTTTGATTTGGATTTAACTATCCGTCGCTGAGTTACAGTCCATAACCCATTTCTGAAAATGAAGGGTTGACAGGGCCCTTAAGTGATACCAAGGAGGATGAATATAGGAGGTGACACTTCGTTAAAACCGTGGCTCCAATTTTTTTTTTTAATTTCTGCGTTCCATGTTTTAAAGAGGGCAGTATGATATTGAAATTTGTGGTGATTGTCGATTCTCTTTATTAATTTTTTAAATTAATTTTTCAAAATTATTTATTAAAAACTCCTTAGCAAACATCACGGCCTGACCGGGACTCGAACCCACACCAATCTTTATTCTCTCAGACGAAATTACAACAACGCTAACGACTGCGCCACTGATGCAGTTGCTATTCAAGGGTTGAATAATTATTCCCTTCATACGTACAAAATGCCGCGACAATCTTTGATCAACCTTAAAAGTAAAAAAACCGATAATGGAAGTGGGAAAGCTATAATGATGGAGAGATATAGACCTATTTATAATTTTACAAAATTTCGTGCATTTTACGTTTAGATGGTCACTTCCGCTATGTTTACATTGATTAATAATTTATTTTGCGCACCGTTAAATATTCGGTTATACTGTCATCACTAAAATCGAAAACGTTTTTGTTCGTTGACCCGTGGTGTCAGTTTGGAGCCACGGTTTTTTGATGGTTTCTTTAACCATTCGTTTTTCTCGCATTAAAAATTACATAAGTAATCGAGCTGTAAAATGTCTTGAATAAATTGTCAGGGGCCTGGTGATACCTACGCTACTACATAAATACAGACAAAATATACATATTTGTTAGCAATATCATGAGGAAAATAAAAATATTGAAAGAACAAGCTTTCCCTGATTTTCATATGATTAGAACAATTATATTAACAATCAGTTTTATGATAAAACTTTTCTTTACATCGGTTAAGATATTGTTCATATTCCAAAGTAAGCATAAACAATTGCATCAAAGTCTCGATAGCTTTGGTGTAAACTGGAAAGCAAAGAGTTTAATGCAATAAACTTTTTCAAGTTTTTTCCCGGTATGATCGGTATTATATTCAAAGGGTAATATGGAAATTAAAATTAATTTTCCTAGCTCAATTGATAAAACTTGTGTTTTAAAGAAGTTCAATTCAGAAATGATGGCAATATCTTTCACCTGTGCATTTAAAACATCTGGGTAGTCTTAAAGTGGTAGCGTACGGACTCTGCCATTAACATGATGTTGTCTCACCAACTAGGATATCTGTTGATTTTTTTACAATACAGCAGTCTATGGCAATGTTGTCATTAAGAGGTCTATGCCTTTGTTCTATCCAACATGGTTGGAACGAACCCTAAAATCAACCTCGTTTTCCTGTTTAATATCGTTTGACGGATTTGGGGAATAATGTGCCATTACTGTGCTACCGGTAAATGAATTAGATGAACGGGCCCAGCTGGTTTGAAGGGTGGGTCAGTATAATTACCATATCTCTGCTTGCAGACCATCAACTTGAATAAAAGTAAGTGCATTTTGCTTTTTGCAGCTAAAGAAGTTGACTTTTGATACTTTTTTGATATAGGCAAATAAAATGTGATTGTAACTTTTTATTTTTGTTTAGATAACAATTTTTTTTCTGTTATAAACTGTATAACATTTATTGCGATTGTAATGTTCATGGTACATTATCAAATTACTGAAGGAGTATAGATGTCTAATATATGAAGCCCTAGTGTAATATGTTATAGTAATGGATCACAAAATTGCATGTGTCTAGGCACAGAAAAAGTCGAAATCACGACGTCTACGCCTGCGTGGCACATACCTATTTGGGGAAGAAAAGCAAATTAACGAAAATATGGTATTGATAGTGGTAAACGAAAATATTACACATTTTTGAGAATTAGTTAATAGACTATCGATGACCATGCATATCACATGCTTGTACCTGAAGTGGCTGGTGATATCGAGTCCGGCGGTGAGCTACAAGGAGTAGATAACAACACATCTGAACTGACTCCGAGTCGATTAACAATGAGACCAGCTGCAGTTACATCTGGAATATTTGAAATTTCATAGGTTTATATTAAAGATGAATTAATCGTTCATCTTTTTTGCTCATTATGTGACTTATTACTATCAGTAGTGTACATGTACTAGTGTTCAATTAATGTGAGATAGCAACTCTTAAAAGTGGTACACATACATTTATTCACGAATAATATAACCAATAATATCGAAAGATACAAATTAGTCTTTAAGCAGATTTTGTGATACTAGGGCATTTTCACGAAAAAGTGGACATGAGAAAAATATTGAAAAAAGGATGTAACTATTCAATGAAAAATGCTACCACCATATTTTTGGTATCAAAAGAAAGCTATTTTGAAGTTCTTTAAAATGAACCTAATTTTGAAAAGACTGAACAAAGATGTCTATGAAATTTCTTTAAAA
Organism: Ophiothrix spiculata; assembly: GCA_000969725.1. Lineage (NCBI taxonomy): Eukaryota > Metazoa > Echinodermata > Ophiuroidea > Amphilepidida > Ophiotrichidae > Ophiothrix > Ophiothrix spiculata. The sequence continues at coordinate 101,721 of JXSR01S031291.1, forward strand.
AACCTGATTTTTGGTCAAATTTCTTGAATTTCATAATGAAAAGTAGTAATTTTTATTTAATTTATTCAACCCATTCTTGGTTGTTTACTTGGGTGTTATTGTTCTAAATGGCTTAAATAAGGATCAAATTTACACATGAGGTTGTATTTTTTGTTAATCCTGACCAGGCTTTACGGTTCAGTGCACCCAAAAATCAGCGGACAAATTGTCCTTCCGTGACCGTCCTTCCGTGACCATGATCCCTTCGCATTTCGCATTGTTAAAACATAACCGTAGGGGATATTTTGATGTGGAATGTGGCAAACTATTGCAGAAACACCAAGCAATGCATTCAGTAACTTTGAAATAAAATATCTTCATAACTTTCATAAAAAATTTCAAAAATGTACTCAAGGTGAAAAACCATGTCCGTTTTGCTGTCCTTCCGTGACCGACCTCATTAATATGCATATTTTGCGACAGAGGAATTTTTATGAAAAAAAATCTGTTGAATATGAATGCTTTCAGGTATACTCAACTAAATATGGAATTAGTTTTATTTTATCCAATTCAATTTTGGCAATGTATGTGTTTGAAATACAGAAAAATTCTGTGATTGTCCTTCCGTTACCGTGAAAATGCCCACTAACGACTGGCTAAAGTTGAAAATGAGTTAAAAATAGTTGATTTTATAGGATACAGTAGAAATTGAATTCATCGAAGAGGATATTAAATGAATTAAATTGTTTATTGAAAAAAATTTGTGATTTTTTTTGAATATTTTAAACCTCATTTTATAAATGTCCGTAGGACAATCACTTTAGTAATAAAATGAAACCACTATAAACCTCGAAATAAAAAAAAATAAAAAAAGAAATTGTTATATTTTGGTGAAAGTTGAAAGAGTTGTATGCTGTAGAGCATAACAATTTAAATTTGGCTGTTTGATCAATTAGAAATGCCTATTTTTTGAAACTTAAAAATCTAGTAATTTAACATCCATTTTTTAGCTTCATCGAAATTTCTAAATGTCAAACGCATTTACCAGAAAATATTGAAATAATAGTTATATTTTTGGCTCGAAATTGGCAAAAATTCTTGGTGACATTTGGATTTTACAAGCTTGCCATCTAATTTTGATTTTTGGTCCGACTCCCATTTTTTTTAATGCGGCAGTCACGTATTTTGATGAAGTAACACTTCTGTTCTACCTATTAAAACCAAACAAACCCCATTCAAAATATTGACGCGTAGAGTGTATTTTTCCTGGACGCACGCATCGCAGTAATTCATTATTAGAAAACGAATAAAATGAAATGTGTAATATATGTAACTCACCCGTTGAAGGCCAATAAAGAGTATCGTTTGAGCACAATGGAACTAGGGCCTTTAAATTCTGAAGCATATTGAATCTTGGATGGCACTGCTGGTCAACGCATATTTGAATCGAGTAACTCATCCTTAGGAACCGATTATCACCTGATTTTTGCAATGTAAATGAAAGTTGTATCGCATCACTGATATCATAGGATAACGGTTTACCCCACGGATAGCTATAAAAAGAGAGAATGAAGAAAATAATAAGATTTAGATACAAAAATATTAAAACAACAATTCAAATTTCACAATTCCCTTTTCATACATTGAATTATTTACGAATTCATGTAAATTCAAATCAAATCAAATCACATTATTCACAATATCATACATAAATATTCTATAAAGAATAGAACATAATGCCAAATGAATACATTTTTTATCAAGGAAATATGTTTTATTGCACTACAAATCGTTTATGTTGGTGGTATTCTAGTAAAGTGTACGATGAACGAGATTATTAACAACATTTTGGAAATAATTAAACTTATTAAGATATGTGAATCTCTTTTTATTGTTACAATATATATTGTTTTGAATTTTACGTCCAGTGTAATCAAATGTTTTACCTCAGAAGAGTTGCATTTAGTCTCCAGTTTTCGAATCCTATATTCAAGGTGAATTCACAAGGATCAATGGACAGCCACATGGTCAAGATTCGTGTAGTAAATCCAAAATCTACATTCATGTTACAAATTATTCCCAGGCATCCGTAGGTATAGTGGCAGGAGCCTCCTCCAGGTGGGACAGGTGGTGTAGGAAGTGACAGACATTCTGAACGTGATAGAATGTATCAATTAAAAACAAATTTATTGCAAATTGATTATCAGCAAAAGCAAATAAGAAAATGCATTTGTTTAGTTGATTATTCTGTGATTAAGGATCCTTTACAAATAATAATAAATAAATAAACAAATAAATAAATAGATAAATAGATAAATAAATTAATAAATAAATTAATTAATTAATAAATTAATAAATTAATAAATTAATACATTAATAAATTAATAAATTAATAAATAAATAAATAAACTGTCTGCTGTTGTTTAATATAATAGAAGAAGAAGTCCTTGGTCTTCTGGCAGTAAAGAGATATCGTGACACACCTGACATCGGTGGCACGAGTGACAGGGTAGTATAGTCAGATCTTTTTAAAATGAATTCTTAATATACAATTAGCCGGAGACAATCACAGACCTATTCATATCAGTATATACAACAAAAGGGAAACATAACGGAATGTTCATGGTGTGACGGTAAATTTGTATTATGAGTAGTATCACGAAAAGAAAAGCAAAGTAATATAAACAGACGAACAAACAAGAAAAATAAAGGTTTATACATGTACAACAGGTCCAATGGAGCTGACTATGTCAACCATGTCACATTAATCGGCAAGTATCCCTTGCAACAAAGGAAAGATATAAAGCATGTGATCATGCTGACATTTTTACCAATTGCTGATTGGGATACACAATTCTGGTGACACAGCAAGCGACTTGGAATGGCTATACTATTTGCTATTGCTTCAATATCCGTATGTTCATCAACAAATGGAGACATCAAGAATTCTTCGCTTCTACCTGTAATGGGTTATGAAAAAGATAATTTAAATGAAAATAATATAATTATTATTATCATTATTGCTATATTCAGATGAATCTGAATCTGAATGTAGTTACACCATTAAATCCTCTTGTACGCTTAATTACAAATGTAACAAGATTTTTGATTGATTGATTTTATTGATTGCTTGCTTTGATTAATATTTCATATTCGTGGTCTGAATGCCAAATTACATGAAATTTACAATTTAGAAAACAGATATAGCCAAAACATTGCACATTTAAATACATGCAAATTGATAAATAACAAGTAATAAAAATTACAAAAATTGAACCAATTATCAAAAAACCATTTTCAACATGGTGTATTGCACATAATTTATTAATGATATGTCATAAAAATCTCAACTATGTACATAATAACCCTTTAATTAAACGCACAATAAAATAGGGAGTTACTGCAAGAATCAACACAGGCTTACTTATTCAAATTCAAGAGACTCATATAATAAGGCACAGGACTGTTTTGAAATCTGTTGGCCCTAGTAGGCAACTATGATAACTTCTTATTGTTCCGTAAGAGACGACCATGATTAGACGGATCACAGCGATATTCAAGCAGTCAATATACTACACACCATCTGTTAACAAACATTGCAATATTTCTGGGTCTGGCGAAGTTTGTCGAGCACTCACGG
>JXSR01S031291.1:110157-121562 GCA_000969725.1 Ophiothrix spiculata
CTCCGTTTGATAAACAGAACGGTAGAGGTACTTTTGCTTCGTTCAGTAAAGGGATATGACCCATGCAAGATTCGTATAAGCATAAATCAAATCCGGTACTGATAATCAACACTCGGTCCACTTCCTGGATATTGTATCTGTAAAAATCAGTGCAAAACGACAAATTTGAATAAAGTATCTTTCATTAGCAGTTGTATTATTAGTTCAATCTTAGTTACCTTTAGTGTTAGTAATGCTCATTTTGATACGAAATCAATAGTTTTACAAAATGACTCAGATCTTAACAAAGATTTAAACAAATTGTCAAGAAAATCATACCTTACGCCGATGAACTTTCCCACGGTGATCTCTCTGCTCATGTTCAAATCGTTTTTAGACAATGTTTTCTTATAACGCCAATTGTCTAACTCGAACATGATTGTTTCTAAACATGGATCAACGCTTAAAACCAGGGTAAATTTGTGTATGAGTGTGGTGTTTGATACCGTCAGACAGCATTTCAAAGTGAAGCAAGAATCTTCAATGTTGCATTCCACCCAATGTGGAAGATTATCTGCTATTTGCATAGACGGACAATCTGGTGACAAAACACAACATTTTACATACCTTTCACAATTCAATTTTATTTTATTATATTAGAATACACAGAACTAGAATATAAGCAAGGCTTGGTGTAGAAATTTACTTGAAATTACACAGTCATTACAACAATTCCGTTTAAACTCGCTGTACTGGGATAATCAAACTCAATAATGATATGGTCTATTTTTGGCAGCAAAGTGATATAGCATTCTATATCACTTTTAACTAACTTGGCAAAACTAAGTTTGTTAAAAATCTTATTTGTTGGTAATAACAGCATTGGGGCCCCTAATAAAATTGTAGGCCCTCTAAGAAAAATCCTAAATAAGTTGGTGCTTTTCCTTTTCAATGCGTCTCAAGGGGTTTCAGACTCGCTTGATGCGTGGGGTAGTGGTGATGTTACGTTTACCTTTTACCGACAAACTGCATTAATGACGACAAATGTATATCACCCATTGACATTATGTAAACTTTAAATTGGAAGGCCCCAAATTAGGTTGTTTTGAACAATAGTATAAGGTAATGTCTCCTTTTTCCATTGATACCAAAATCATGAAAAATTATTTTGTACTATTGCACGTGCATAGGCATTCAATATTTGTTTTATATCATGATATCACTAAGGCGTGTTTCATGCAGTGCAATAGTACACGTAAACTATTGCACGGCTCAAATCGCTGTAATCATGGTATAAAAAAATGTAGGAATGTATGGAATGCAGGTATCCTTAATTTGCAACATGGATAACAGAGGAAGAGAGTTTCAATTGATATTAAATCTCATACCATTGAGGATTTTGAAGATTGATGCCATACTGTATTTTTAAAATTGTTAGTACATAATACAGCAGCCCATCCACAATTGAATATATTGTTGTACGACCATATGCTTTCGTAAAGGTTAATTCTTAGAAACGTACTTTTTAATGTTTTTGCTGAATTCATTTGAGAGCAATTGCCAGTTCCAAATAAAGCTGGATGTAGTCCGTGCTGATGTAAGAATTCAGTTGTCACACCATGCACTACATTTCCATTCGGTGTTTCTAGAAAGCCATCATCTATTTTAAATAATACAGTTGATATCAGTGTTCAGTATTAGAAGTTATAAAACGTTATTATTTTGTTTACATTCACCCATTCACTTAGAGATAGCTCAAATAGCTCTGCAATCCATTTTAGAAGAACCTAACACCATATACATATATTTTATCTTCTCAACCAAAACAAACGCTCTGGTTCTTTAAATGTGTTATTGTTAAATAAATTGTATCCGTAGTCCAATGCATCAGGGTCATCAGTTACACATCCGAAAAAAGTAGTATGCCTATCTGGAGGGTGTGTATCATGAATCAGATAGTAAGCATAACTAGGATCTTTTTGTATAGAAATAAGAGTGTTTTAATGCGATAAAATTGTCTAAAACAAAAATGACTGGGAAACTTTATGATTTATGTCTCTTATGAGATATGAAAATTATACTTCCATTGACAGTGAATATTTGCACCAAACTCTTGACCATTCTTCTTAAACATTGTTAAACCTGTGCAGTAACAACGCAAATGACAAAAATTGTTAAGCTTTCCAGAGCCCAGCCATTATCAATACAATTTGTTTATGTAAAAAGTTATGCAAAATACCCTTATTAATGTTTTTACTCACCAGAAAAACTAGAGTTGGATACTGTAAATTGTTGATTACACAAAGGGATTGGAATTATAGAGTTCTTAAACAATACGATGTCATCACACTTTCCATCAATGCAAAGTACGATCTTAAAGTTGATGACAAGCTGTCTTGAGGTAACATCGTTTTGAATAACAAATCTGTGGTAAAGAAAACCAATAAAAGTAAAAGTAGAAAAGAGAGTAAGAGTATTACGCTCGGAAATGATCTCAATTCATTCACTCCGCGTGTGCTGCGCGTGTCGCCTAGCCAATCAGAACGCAAAAATATAAAGTACGCAGAGTGCAGTGGATTTTCACAATGCACTGCGCTTGTTGCGTTCCGGTTTGCGTGGAGGGCGTTTAGTGCGTGTGAATGTTTCATTATTTTTGTCGGGTGATAATTTATTTAGTTTAGAGAAGTTTTGGATTTTGATGGCCATATGAAAGGCCTTGTTTCTTTTCACAAAAGATGGAATATTATTTTTCTGTCGTGTATGAATTAGATTAATAAATTTGAATTCCATAACGCTCGTAAAATGAGACAAAGTCAATGCACTTGCGGTAAATTTTGACTGCTGTCCAATGCACTCGGCGCCTACGGGCCTCGTGAATTGGACGCATCAAAATTGACCCAGCGTGCATTGATTTTGTCTCGTTTCACTCGCTTATGAAATGCGCATTTATTAACCTATTAATAATTAACTTAAAAAAGATGTTTGATTTTAAAGAAGTTTTTCTTGACCATTCTATCTATTAGATCTTTTAGATATCAATAATCACACACCAAAAATCCGTTAAAATGCGAGTTGCAGAAACATGTTTAATTTGCAAAAAAATCAAAATGGCAGTTATTTTGTTTGTTTATTAAGATTAGTAGGGTAGACATGGGTGTTCATAAGAAAGTCATAGAACTCCAGGCCTATGCAAAAAGTTCAAGCCTGGATAGTCTATGAAGGACTAATAAAATTTTACACCAAATTCCACGTTCACAAAAGGACACTCCAAATCCAACTTGGCAACAAATGGTGTACAATTTTTGTACTTCGATTTTCAAAGTTGTTTTACCATTTTAACTGTTTTTAAGTCATCCTTGCAATTGATTTGGTCAATAATCGGAAAGTTTGTTGGGTTAGGAATTATTAATGATTCATACACTCCGCGTGTGCTGCGCGTGTCACCTAACCAATCAGGACACAAGAATATAAAGTACGCGGAGTGCAGTGGATTTTCACAATGCACTGCGCTTGTTGCGTTCCGGTTTGCGTGGCGGGCGTTTAGTGCGTATGAATGTTTCATTGTTTTTGTCGGGTGATTATTTATTTAGTTTGGAGAAGTTTTGGATTTTGATAGTCATATTAAAGGCCTTATCTCTTAAGATGCAATATTATTTTTCTGTCGTGTATGAATTAGATTAATAAATTTGCATTCCATAATGCTCGTAAAATGAGACAAAATCAATGCACTTGCGGTAAATGTTGATTGCTGTCCAATGCACTCGGCCCCTACGGGCCTCGTGAATTGGACGCATCAAAATTGACCGCGCGTGCATTGATTTTGTCTCATTTCACTCGCGCATGAAATGCGCATTTATTAACCTATAAATGATTTATTGTATTAGAACCTATTATAAACTAAAAACTGACCTTGCTTCTATTGTTCTCGTGATGGCAATGTTCATTATTTGACCTGCAACAGAAAATACATTTTTAAACCTCTATATGGATGATAAATGATCTATAACTAGAGAATATGTTTTTTGACTAATGGTTTAGCAATTTATAATTTTGAATACTTCTGCTCTTGCAGTTAGGGTTCATCTTAATTCAAATGAAACTCGGAACAATTTTTACTGTAAAAAATATCTCCGCGAAAAAATAATAAAGTCATAGTGATAATGTCCAGGTTCAAACCAAACGATTTACTTGAGGCGCGAACTGCTACAACTAATACACACACTTATGACACGTGAGTCTAAACTTACCCCAGTTGTAATTGAAAATAGAGCCATTGAAGAACCAGTTCTCAAAACCAATAGAAAATGTGTAATCACACGAGTCTACTTCAAACCATGAAGACACAGACACATTAACGAGAATAAGATCCATTTGATGGCAGCAATGAATATTTGTACAGGAATCTCCAGTAACATGACACAAAATGTCATCAACAGAATGAATGATCATGTCAGATGTACAGCCTAATTAAATGCAAGAATTTTAAATCAGTGATTTAATGAAATTGACCGAAGTTTGATTGCAAGAAAAATCTTTTCGCTAGTCCGAATTTGAAAATAGGCTCGCTAGTCTGAATTTTAAAAAAGGATCGCTAGTCCAAATTTTAAAAGCAGCCAAATTAGGACTAGCAAGCTGTTTCAAATATTCGGACTTACGAGCCTATTTTCATATTCGGACTATCGAGCCTTCGGACTAGCGAGCTGTTCTTTCGGACTAGCGAGTCATTTTCAAGGGGCACCATTTTCAAGGTTATATTTCCCCTATTAAATAACGTTTCAGACTAGCTAGCCTTCGGACTAGCGAGCATTCGGACTAGCGAGTCGTCGGACTAGCGAGTCGTCGGACTAGCGAGCGGACTGCTCTCAGAATATATTTCTAAGAGCATTCTTGGACAAGGTTTTGACAATATTTTGAGAATCGAAGTGATACAAAATGGAGAATAAGAAAAACGCAAAATCATTTGGACATTTTGAGAAAATATTTCATTGAGTCATGGGACATAACATCTTGGCAAAGTTGAAACCGAATACATGTTCATAATATCAAACAGATATAAAACAGTGGACTGTGTTTCACATGGCAGTTTCAGGATCGATTTTTCTATGATCAAGTATATTACAAACTCCGTTAATTTTCAAACACTATTTAGCCTAATAGATAGGCATTTTTGTTCTTTCTCATACCCATGAGATATATTCATCCTACTGTACTTAAAAGTATTCTTCTTTTATCTGCAATATATCGACCACCAGTTGCATGCTTTACTGGTTGCATTTTTTTTCTTAAAAGCACGTTTAATTTTAGAAGCCAGATATCGGGACATTTGGACACATGGTAATATACATAATGCATCATAGAAAGTAAAAACTAATTCACCTGTATTACTTGTGTTCAGAACCATGTGCGACATACACGCCCTCCTTGTCAAAAGTTCCTTCAGATCCAGATGATGTAAGAGTGTATCAATAGCAATGCGATCGTTTGTCAAGGACACTGGTAATATGGATTCGAAGCCGGAAACTGTTCCGTTGCCTTGAAAAAATAATAATTGATTTACACAAATAATCTCATTTGCATTTACGGTAAGAATCTGTCCCCAAATAAAATACCAATAATCATTTAAAATAAAAATATATCTTTAAGTATACTCTATAATAGCCCATGCCTTTTTATCCTGTGTCCCAGAATAAAATGATCTTAATTTCACCATCACTTGGTTCAGAAACCAAATTAAAATAAACAACGCAAGATTTCATCTGCTAAGCATTATATTTCAATAATTTGTTGACGATGGCTGGCATAGGTTTAGATTGGTCAAAATGGAAATGAAGAGTTGCCATCAATATTTTTTAACCTGTTTGGTCATTCAAAATTCAAATCATATGTTATATTTAATCATATAACGGCACTTTAAACATCACAATACACATCTACAACTTTCAATTACACACATAAAGTATCGACAGCGTCACATTTATTTAAAAAAATGCACATTTTAAAAACAACTCAAGATTCCAATTTGGGGATAATTTGATAAAAAAGTAAAAAAATCCTAGCTTCAGCAAAAAAAAAAAAAAAAAAAAAAACTGCGCTGGCAAGAGACAATTACAATCAAGATCAAATAAAACAACAACAAAACCTTACCAGGTAATACGAGTTCATGTTTTGCATTACAGATAGGCACAGTTACATTGATGTTGTCCATTATGATAATTTCTTCACAAAAACTGTCAATACACACGTCAACACCGAGATATATTTGGAATATTCTGTCGTTCAATTGTCTGTCGACTGCCCAGCTGTTTAAAAATCAGGTATAACAAACAAAATGAGCATAAATAAACTAAAATTATATAATTTGATCTCACCTGAAAACGATTTTGAATTTAATATATTTGAAGAACATGCATCACATTTTACACTGTTAGAACTGTTTTCTATTAAAGTTGCTGCTTCAATTGGGTATTTTATATTGCCGTTGCTGCTGCTAGCACCGGAAGTGTGATTTATCATTTGTAATTTCTTTATAAGTGAAGTATTTGTCCTACAATCTGGCAATATCGGAAAAACATCGGATTGTCTGAACTGCGTAAATTTGGAGATTACGACAAAAATGCGTTAACCTTTCTGAAGACAACTGTCGACGCCATTTTGAAGATGTTTCTAAAATAACATCAATAGTTAAAACGAAAATATAATTTTTATCGACTCTACTTTTTATTGATGTATGCAACAAATTGTGACCGTTTGCCACGTGTAAGTATGCAAAGTCTAGCAGTAAACATGACTCTCCAACATCTCATTGCTGAAAAATTGTCCTCTCTTAAAGTACTAAATTACTCATGTATAACGTGGTGAAAAGATAATGTCGCTTTTCAAATATTGATTTTTCTTTAATTGATGATGACATTTATTAGTAGGCCAAAGGAAATCGATGATTTTTGAGTAGGAAAATATCCGTTAAACATGGTAGTGAATTATTTTGTTTACAATTACCTTATTTTGAAGATATCACCATCAATTTGTTCTTGCATCATCTCTCCTAATGGAATTGCAAAAAATGTCATATTTGTTGACCATCTCCCGAAACCAATTGAAAATTCAAAATTGCACGGGTCTAAAGATACCCAGGTCAGTGCGGTAATCTTACTTATTTTCAAATCAATTTCAACACAACAACGAAGTTCTGAGCATGAATCGATGAGATGACATGACATGTATGGTGGCAAGGGATTCTGGAACACGTGTTTGGAGCTACGATCTATTGAAAGAAAAACATTACAACATTTCTCTTTATACTATGTTAAAAATTAAATTAAAAAAAAAAAAAAACTTCCAAGATGCTATTGATATGAACAGGATTAATTGCATACGAATTCATTCTCCGTATAAATTACCTAGGTACACGATGACAGAATTTATCGCCTAAATAGCCGTTAATTACCCAACAATTGCTCTGAACCAAAATGATTCTGGATAGGATTTTGTCATAATAACATGAATAATGACATGGTAATTTACTATAATTTTCGAATGACCGAGCCTCGAACTTTTTAGTTTCAAACCGATATTTCAGTTATCATTTACCTGACAGAATATATTGCTATAACCAAAACCCTATCCTCAATCCTAGCTTTATAATAATAACTTTATTAACATATCTACTTCTTCGGTAGTCATTCCAAATCTAACCCCTTTGACACGTTTTCATGTATATATCTATAGATCATGCACTTTTACCTTGGATTTAGATATGAATTAAAATACTCACCGCCTCGCATAGATCCGGGAAGATTCAATCGGCACTGATTGTCTTTTATTAATTGCTACAATTATTGAGGAACAAAAAAGAAGAAGAAGAAATAGGCAGGTGTTCCGAATTCGTTATTTTTAAGTATTCCGTTTTCCAAATAATATAATAATTGGAAAACGAAAACTAAACTAAAGAATTTAGAATAATAATAAATAAAGAACATTACAGTGGCTCACTAACCTCCTCGCTCAATTTCCCTTTTAACTAATTACTCCCAAAAGTATATCAAATAATTCCAATAAATATAGAAACCAAATTATTTTGGCACTAATTTTTAAGGAATTGAAAGTTGCAGACACCCGCTCAAAACTTCTTGATAAAATTATAGTAAATTCCGACACTCTTGCGATGCATGGGCGACATACTCTCTATGAATCAGGAGAGCATCGGGATCCATACTGGGACCAGACCATAAAATAGTCAGTTGTGTTCCGAAAAAAAAACGGACTGCTGTAGTAAAACGCAAAAGGCTATCTAATACTTTGCTTGATAAGACAAATTCGATACATTTTTTGTTAATAACGATTGTGTAAATTAACCCTTGTCTCCGAAGGTTTTTTCCTCGCTTCATAAAAACGCAAAATCAACCGGCCCAGGCATTTGGGTAATCTCTTTTACATCCTTTTTTCGATGAAGAAACCAGGGGGTACCACCTAAGGTAGGGTTAGGGTAGGCCGACAACGTTGGGGTGTAGGGGGGAGGGGGTGAAATCCCGGAAGTTTTAATCCGCCATTTTGAAAAATGTATGCATGCTATATGACTCAAACTTACAGGACATGAAAATCCGTTATTTAGAACTTTTAGAGCAAAATTTTGATTTTGGTGGCCATTTTTGCCATAATGCAATTTTGCCTGATTTTCCAATTCGAAAGTACTTTATGACGTCGTAATTACGTTACACCATGGCCGATTTTGATGATCTTGGTATCATTGGATAGGAGAGGATCATACCTATCTAATAATAGCAAAACAAAGTTCATAGGGGGTTCCGTTCTAAAATATTAGGTGTGGGGGGGGGGTTGCCCCTTCGGAGAACGTGTTACAAAAATAGCCTAGGGTTAACAAGGGTTAAAAAAAAAACCTTTCTTTTTACGGCAATCTACTACAGATTCGATCAATTTTTGTTTATTAATGTTTAAAATTAAAAAAAGACTCCCAAAAAAGTATCGCCTCATCTCAAAAAATGGCTCGTGTGCAAATATGGAAGTCGCAAACGTAATTTCAAGACTTTGTGTACAAGCGCTTTCATTTGACACCCTATTTCTTACAATTAACTGAGAAACATTTAAGTTATGTACTTTTAAAACCCTCCAGGTCAATTGCAAAAAAATTGCAAAATTCATTTTTCGCACTGTACAAACCAGTAACACAAGAGTATGGATCGATTTGAGGTAAGCGAGCTTGACCACTGAATCGCACGATTTTTTCTAAAGCATACGTCATGATCTCTAAGCATCGTCCATCAACTTGCAGTGAAGGCGCCAAAGAGGGGAGGGGATGGGGAATGGGGAATTTCCCCTGTCATAAGCGTTGCCCCCCCCCCACCCAACCCTCCCCCATTGAGCAAAAGTGGTGCGGATGGAAAATTATGGGATGGGGTGTTTTTGTTTGCGTATCGCGCGACAAATTCTGCCAAAGTTGATATTTTTAGCTGTAAAAGTTGATAAAAAGTCTTGAAAATCATGAAAAATACCACTTTGACTAAAAAAGATATGACATCTTGAAATTCACGCGAAGCGCATGAAAATGTCGATATTGAACATACAAATGATAAAAAACAAGGGACAATTTAGCGTAAAAATTGTGTCAGTGACTGAAACTGTGGGCAATGGGGGCAAAGCGTATGACATGGGGGCATTTGCCCCAAATAACCCTTGCACCCACTCAATAAATGCAAGTTTATGGACGATGCTTAGAGACCCATGAAGCTGCTTTTGAAAAACAGGACGCTTTAGTGAACAAAGTCACTTACCTCATATTGATCCTAGCCTTGCATTACTGGTTTGTACAGTGCGAAAAATGAAATTTACAACTTTTTAAAATTGACCTTGTGGGTTTTAAAAGTTCATAACTTAAACGTTTCTCAGTCAATTGTCAGAAATAGGGTGTCATATAAAAGCTGAAATTCCAGCGTTTATACACAAAGTCTTGAAATTAAGTTTATGACTTCCATATATGCGCACGAGTCATTTTTTCGAGATGAGGCGATACTTTGTTGGGAGTCTTTAGTTATTACACGTACGTTGATCCGGAGCTTTTCAAACACCAAGTCAATTGCTGAATCACCGATGTTACCATCGAGATATTTCACAAATCCGTTCACTGTCCCGTTACCAGGTAATGAAAACGTCTGATCACAGTCAGCCACTAAGAAGTTAACATCTTTTAGGATGGTTGTCTCTTGACATTGGTCGTCAATGCAGAGTACCAGAGAGAGATCAGTCTTAAAGACATTGAGAGCCTCCACTTTCTCAAATGAATACCTAAAAGTTAAATAAAATACAAACTCTTAAGGCCTGGATGCATGTACTTCGTCATTTTTGTAGTCATTTTCATTCAGAGTTTTTTCATGGTGTTACATTTTCACAACTATGTTAAATTTTCATTCAGAATGAACATTTTCATTTTCATTTTTTCTCATGGTGTATAATTTTTGTCATGGCACAACATATTTGTTGGTGAAATATTGTTCGCATCATGACACACTTTGCAATGATCACTCATCTGTAGTATTTTGATGATCATAGTACATTACTTTTTTATTAGTTGTTGTTTTCAAACAAAACCATAATTACTTTACCTTTTCAATATAATCTAAAATCTGTCATTGACAGAACTGCGGATTTCATTTTGAAGAAAAATCTCGGCCTTCTGATATAACACGGAGGCTTAAACTGTTTCACTGATGAAGGTAAAACAGTATGTTGAGAGCTTTCTACGTCCTTAAAATACCATTTATATGCGAAGACGAAGAATTCTCTTTTAATTAAACATACAACTTACAATGATCAATCACCCTTATCGTAGTTTTAATTTTCCCCTACTCTCATACCGTGGCCTTTAAAGGAGCCCTGTCCGATTGGGTCAACATTTTTCAAACATTCTGAGATTTTAGTACCAACATATTCCTCATATTTTTCTCATTATCGATGGGAAATTTTACAGCTAAAACATGTCGCGTCTCGGAGATATAAGTGAAAATGTGTTAAAATTATTAATATTATGGTAACCATAATATTATTTACACAGTGAAGAATAGGCTAATGGAAAATACAAAATTGCTCATAATATCAAAACGGTTGTTCCGATTTGACTCAAATTTGAAATTAAAACATCTTAAGTGGTGATCTTTCATATGACAGCAAAAGCTTAAAATTGACAAAATCGGACCATGTATCTTTAAGCTTTTAAAGGACACGGCTATGTAGATTAATATTATAAACATTATTGATGGCCTGTAACCGGCGTAATAGCAATAGAGCAAAAGAAACAATCGAAAACGTACTACATACCTAATTGATATGAATTAAAATACTCACCGCCTCGCATAGATCCGGGAAGATTCAATCGGCACTGATTGTCTTTTATTAATTGCTACAATTATTGAGGAACA
>JXSR01S031291.1:128355-144027 GCA_000969725.1 Ophiothrix spiculata
ACTACTACATTTATAAACTTAATAAAAGCAGTAGCGAAATCAATAAAGTTGCATTTTGTCACAAGCAGTTAACTTTTTCACCCTCGCCAACTATTTCTATTACACAATTTCCTAAGGGACGGGGTTGTGAACACCACCATATGAAATTAATTGACACGCCAAAATTATGTTGTTTATTGTATAGGATGGTATCGTCTCTTTCAATTGAAAAAAAAAGAAATATGTGATATAACAAGTTACAAATAACGTTATCCCAACCTCGGCCTTTGCCGATCTATTCCCATGTTAGGGGGAAGTCCTAGATTATTGTTTTTATCAAATTAACTGCAAATAATGTAACCAACAATACGTGTTTGTTCTAGAATCAGACGCTAAATAAATATCATGCTAAAGTATGTATGCTTTCTTTGAAGTGCATATAGAGACCAATCTGTAAGATGCAAATTATCAGCAAAATTTAGTTTACTCTTAGTAGTAGATTTGTTTTACCTGAGCTCTATGACGTTTTGTATCATGAGTTTGTTCTCGGTACCCCAATGCATCTTCGAAATTGTAATGTTAGTTGCCCAATTGCCAAGGCCGAACGAAAACACCGAAGCGCAAGGCCTGTTTTGGAACCAGATTTGTGTTCGAATCTTTGATATAATAAGGTCTAATTCCACACAACAGGTTATTCCAAGACAATGTGAAGTTGGTTGACAAGTGGTAGTATCATGCGTTTGATCATACATTGATGGGCATTCTAGAGCAATGAGAAAAAAATCAATCAAATATTTTAAAATCTCATAAATGAAATTAGATTGACCCAATATTTTGTATATGGTGATAGAATACTAACGAAATACGAGCGTAAGTATACGATCTTTATTGTTTTCTTTGAAGTAGAATGCCAACCAGAGATAAAATGGGTGATGATTTTCGAAATAATATTATCTTATAAAAGAACTACTGCTGAAATTGCATCAACATCATAAACATTAATACGTACCACCAACAATCAAAGGGAGTACATTACTACACGATGTATTTTGCAGAAGTTCCTTTGAAAGTAAAAAAAAATAAAAAATAACAGAGTAGGTAAAATGATGATATATTGAGTATATCAAACTATAAATATTATATAGATGATTTTAGATATATTCAATGACATTTAATTATATGTTTAAATAGCAATGCACTACTGTACTTAAAACTCTGGTCTAGGGAAAAATCGTAATGAAGATATTAATAACTTTTTATCTACTTACACAGAGTTCAATTTTACAGTTTTGGAATACATGATGAGTACTGTCTTTTAATTGATTATGCAAACATATGGTCCGAGAAAAAAGGAAAACGATATTTGCGCCCACTGTACTCTGATACGGTTTTTTGATTTATCAAACTATCTACTCTAATGCACGAGAATCTCCGCTTCTCAACAATACCAATGTTCTATATGTTACTGACCTGAGTGAGTCTTCATGCATGATTTAATGAATTTTGCATTTTACTAGTATGTCTTTGAACCGCTTTTATTGAAACAACTTCCAGCTAACGTGCATTAACACTTGTTCTCCGAAGGGGGGGGGGTTCTTGTTTCTTGTACCCCCCCCCCTTAAGGGTTTTTCCCCGCTTCATAAAAACGCAAAAGCAACCGTTACCATGCATTTAGTTAATCTGTTCAAAACTAAGTTCATAGAGGGTTCCGTTTTAAAATATTAGGGGGGTGCAAATATTAGGGGATGTGTGCAACAGCCCCACTCCCCTTCGGAGGACGTGTTACAAAAAATAGCCCAGGAGAACGAGGTCTAAGACTTTTACTAGCACCCGCCTGGTTTAAACAACTAAAGCATTGTATCAGGTGTCCCAAAAATGGTTACATGTAGAAAACTAACCGTGTGCAAAAACTATAGCAGTAATAGAGAAACAAAATTTTGCACAAAATATATTACAACCCTTTACTAGATACTTGTAAAATTTTGATATAACAGCTTTATTATTATTTCAGATTTACAGGTCCTGAGTTCAGTTGCTTTTAAATTATATCACAATATAGCAGGGTCTCTTCTTTCTATCGACATATATGACGTCATAATTTACTTGTGACAAAAATTATGTCGAAATCTGTGAAGAAAAAAATTATTGGTCACTGATTCATAATTATGCTATTTCTAAATAGCGGATTTTTATCGAATTTTTGCTAGTAACAATAAAATTTAAACATGTACTGTAAGTTTAAGCGTCATAGCGTGCAGATGTTTTGGCCTATTAAAAATTTACACTCAGTTTAAACAGATTAATGTTACGCGTGAAAACTTGGAATACGCTTATTGCATTATTCTTCAACTTTCGCGCTAAAATTTGATTGACAGATTCAATATAAACTACTCATTCTGGAATGCATGGAATGCAGGTGTCCCTAATGTGCATAATAGATAGATAAAAGATAATCATTATTCATTGGAAATTGTACCAAATCTGTTTAATATAAAGTCTGATTCCAAACAATCAGAAATCAAAAAGGTTGCTCATTAAAATAACACCAACCGAGTATTCTTATTATTTTGTTAAATTATGTATAATTGCGTTTCCGACATAGGTGTCTATCTTTGTGTATAACTCAAAAAATAATAATGCTTTAAAATCAAAATTCGAGTATCTAGAAAAGGGTTGTGATATCTTGTGTGGCAAGTTTCTTTTCTCCAACTACTATAGTTTTTGCACGCAATCATTTATCTACATGTAACCATGTTTTGGGACAACTGGATGTTCAATAAAATTACATTGCTCTTCTACATGTCCGTGTGGGTATTAAAATACAAAACTGATTAAAAAGGTAACATACATAATGTGTAAAAGACAAAATATGTATAAACATGAATATAGGAATACAAATGTACAAAATTCAAGATATTAAAAGATAAAACCATGAAATATTATAAAAGTATGTTACAAATGATTAAAGTTGCATGGTGTATTGCACAGTATAACAACAAATTTATTGATCCCTAATAAGCACGCATGCACATCCACAAAACCCCTCGGTTCACACACCCCTTGAGTACATAACACACCTCACAGTCATCACTAGCTATAACTCACATCCATCCACCCACACATCCCCACATACATCCCACTATTCTCAAGCACATCAATCATTTCACTCGTAGCACCAATTATAGGTTATAAAAACATAAAGCCATCTATTGGAAAGTGTATAGCCGATCCACCTGCTGATCGAACTGAAAGGAATGTTCTGAAATTGAGTAGTGCCAAAAAAACAGTAAACATAGGTACCTGGAATGTTAGAACCCTTCTGGGTTCAGGAAAGAGTGACCTTCTTGTAAAAGAAATGCAAAGATTGAAATGGGATTTAGTTGGTCTGGCAGAGTTGCGATGGAAAGACCAAGGAGTTGTGGATCTTGATGAGGGGTGTAAAACAATCTTCTCTGGAGCCAGCAAACAAGGACAAGCAGGTGTAGGATTTCCTTTGAATGACCAAATGATGACACTGCATACAAGTCCATACTTAGCTTTGATCCACTTAGTGAACGCACCATGTCCATCAGATGCAGAGGTCAAGATCCTAACATCACAATATTCCAAGTGTATACGCCGACATCTTCGCATCCTGATGATGTAGTAGAAGACTTCTATGCCACCCTCCAAAGCAAAGTTGATGCAGTCCCCAAACAAGACCTACTTATCATCATGGGGGATTGGAATGCCAAAGTAGGAAAATACCATGAAATCTGGGGACTTACTATTGGGAGACACGGATATGGAGAGATGAATGACAGAGGTGAACGCCTTTTATATTTTTGCAAAGAAAACCGCCTCGTCATATCCAACACTCTCTTCAAATACAAACCTTCCCGGAAGTGGACATGGATTTCACCCGATCATAAGACTAGAACATGATTGACCTGATCTTGATTAGAGAAAGGTGGAGATCAGCAGTGGATAACACCAGATCATTTCAAAGTGTTGATGTTGGATCAGACCACTCCCTTGTTATTGCCAAGCTAAGAGTGAAATTCAAAGTTGAGAGGAAAGGCCTAAAGAGAAATAAGTGGGACCTCACCAAGCTTGATGACCCTAGTGCAGAAATTGAATTTCAGCTGAAACTGCAAAACAAGTTTCGGTTGCTTGATAATGAACTAGACACAAATGAATCCAATGCAGACTCTTTGCAAAGAGACAGCAGATGAAGTCCTTGGAATTCGTCGAGAAAAGAAGAAGCCCTGGATCTCAGATGCAACTCTTGCACTGACAGATGAAAGAAGGAAAGCAAGGAAGAAGGCCACTCAAGATCCTAACAGTCGTCAAGAGTACAACCATCTGATAAGACTGATTAAAAAAGGCCTTACAGCTGACAAAAAAAATGGTTCAATGACAGATGCAACATCTTGGAGAAAAACATGCAACAGAACAAGAGCAAAGAAGTCTTCAACACCATCAAGACCATAACTAATGGCGTAGATACAAGACCTTCATCCAGCTCTCTACAATCATCAGCCTACCGTTGACCCATCCTGTCTACATCAATCAAAAACAGGGACTAGCCGTACTACTCCGGATAGTGAGCCATCTATTCTCCGTTCCGAAGTAGAAGCAGCTGTCAAAAAGCTGAAGTCAGTAAAAGCCCCAGGTTCTGATGAAATTCCAGAACTGCTTAAGCATGGTGGTGAGTGCATCATTGACCAATTGCACAATATCTGCAATGACATCTGGATAAATGAACGCATTCAAGAAGAATGGTCAAAATCTATCATTCTTACCATGCCCAAGAAGGGAGATATCACCAAGTGTCAGAACTACTGGACCATCTACAAAACCATTCCAGCAAAATTCTTCTTGAAATTATAAGGAGCCTGATGACGCCCTATGTAGAAGCCATTCTAGCAGAAGAACAGACAGGGTTCAGACCTGGACGCTCCACAATTGAGCAGGTCTTCGCCCCGAAGCTCCTGATCCAACATCGCCTTGAGAAGAAAGATGGGAAGTTTTTTGCTGTCTTCATCGATTACAAGAAGGCGTTCGATCGAGTATGGCACGATGGCCTCTTTACAGTGATGCTTCATTATGGTGTACTTCAAAAACTGATCAACATCATCAGAGATCTCTATACCAAGGCTAAAAGCTGTATCAGACTTAACAAAAAACTTACAGAGTAGTTTGAAACAACTATTGGCGTGCGCCAGGGATGTCTTCTATCACCAGATCTTGTCAACCTATTTCTTCAAAACATCTTAGCTGAAGCCTTTAAGACCTGTAAAAACTTAGGCATAAACGTGGATGGCTACAAATTAAAAGACCTTAGTTTTGCTGATGATATAGCTCTCATCGCTGACTCAGAGGATAATCTGCAAACCTTGATTGAGCTAGTTCGTCATGTTAGCAAGAAATATGGGATGGAGATCAGTATACCTAAAACGAAAGCTATGGTATTCTCCCGTGATGACCAGCTCCCAGTAAATATCCAGCTTGATGGTACACCACTTGAGCAGGTTAACAGATTCAAGTATTTGGGAGTAACACTATTAACACCATCAATGACTCAACCAGCGAAATCAAAAGCAGATTATTATTGGCATCAACAGCACTAGGGAAATTACAGAGGGTCTGGAGTGATAAAGACATCTCACTCTCCACCAAATTACGGCTTGTTAATACACTTGTCAACCAAGTACTTCTGTATGGCTCTGAAATCTGGACCATCAAAAAGAATGACATGAAGAAGTTGGAAGCATTTGAGATGCGATGCTACAGAACAATCCTTAATATCAGCTGGAAAGATAAGATCCGTAATGAAATAGTTCTGTCAAGAATCTCCTCCTGTCACTTTCAACCAAAAAGGATCCTAGCTCGTATCACTGTCTCACAGCTGACATAGTTTGGTCACTTGTGTAGAATGAACAACATCCGCGTACCCAAACGCATTCTTATGGAAACGGTCACTGGCACAAACAGACAGGGAAGACCAAGGAAGAGATGGGAAGATGACCTCATTGCTGGCACCAGCTTCTACAAGGCATATATGGAAGCGCAAGATAGGAATAGATGGTCTGAATTTGTTCGAGGAACCAACGTCCTATGGAACGATAGATAGATAGATAGATAGATAAGAGGCGGCTTCAAAACTCAACCGGCGGTTACCTGTTGGTTCTGGGCGGTTGGCTATTGTTTATTCCGGTTGAACCGCCCAGAACCGGCAGGCAACCGCCGGTTGAGTTTTGAAGCCGTCCCTAGATAGATAGATAGTTAGATAATTTGAAAGATAGATATATAGATAGAATGAAAGAGGAAGGTAACTTTTCAAAAAGAAAGTTGTCATGAAATTTAAAGAAAGATTTCTCAAACGCCCTGTTCTTGTAAAGTCAACAATTTGGAAGAATGTCAGGAAACACAAAAATCAACCCTTCGTTCGAAGTCTTATTTCAGATGGAAGCAACACGTTGTTTAAATAAAAGTGGTGCAAATGCATAAAATGCAAAGTTAATAAATTCCTAAAGAGGAGATTCTAGTACATTAAGCTAGACAAACAGTTTTCGAAATCAATCAACTGTGTCGAAGAACAGAGGGCGCAAATCTCGGTTTCCTTCGCCCTGCGTTTTAATATTTGATATACCGTACTCTAGGCTAGTATTAACCACGTAAAAAAAAAACTTTCGAAAAAGGCTTCGAAAAATAAACATTGAAGATGCCATTACGTTTAAAAAAATTTAAGAAGTAATTGTTCACATGTTCTTATAAACAAGTATTGATAAATGCATTGTTCTTAACATACCCATATTTCATATTTCATCATTACAACTTCGACTGCAGTGTCTCCTACTTCTCCATTAAGTTCGTCCACAAACCCAGCAACAGTGTTATCACCGGGGAGGACAAACTGTTCATAACTAGTTTTGCAAATTTGTATTTCAAGTTTTTGGTCTTGAAGAATCTGAATCGTATCACACTGCCCATCAATACATAAACGTATTTTAAATGTTAACGATAACATATTTTCTGTGTTTATCTTATCAATGGAATACCTGAAAAAGAATGCAAAATAATTGAATACGTCTTTAGCCATAATTCAATTCAATTCAACTTTAATATCATAATATATATATAAACAGACAAACACATTTATTTTCATACAATGATACAACTATGGAGGAGCAGTCAAAAGGCCAGAATTGACCAGAGAGGACTACCCCTTGCTAGAGAAGTGTTCAAGGTGTTTCCATGTGAACCGGCCCATAGTCAAAATCTAGACATGTAAGAAGACATGGCCCGGAAAACTTACATCACATTATATGTTGCACTACATGTCATTGCACCAAAATAGCAAACAATACAATTCAAACAAAGCTCCAAAAACTTAAATTTATTCATAACCAGATAACAAGTATTTTTTGTACTCATTTCTAAAATGTCTTGACGAAAAAGATTTTTTGATATCGTTATCAAGTGAATTCCAAATCAATGACCCCTGGATTCTAACAAAGTGATCTGAAAAAGATTTAGTGTTTAGTTTGTTTACAATTTTCTTTGTTTCTTGTTTGGTAATTATGGATTTCAGATCTGGTGATGAAAAAGTTTTTGAAACCAGTTGGTTATGATTTTTGAACAAATCATATACATTAATAATATTATTATTTGCAAATAAAGGCTTCGATAATGAATTTTGGAAATAGTACATTCTGTCCATCTTAAGAATTTTTTCTAAGCACGTTTTGCACGAACATCCCATAACCAGATTACCTTAACTAATATTTGGAAGTACTAATGAACAGAACAGTGCATATAATATTCTTTTCGGAATAAAATGTTTTAACTTGTACATAACCCCGATATTGCATGATATTTTCTTAGCGACATTATCAATGTGATTTTTCCAAGTCAAGTTTTCATTAATTGTCTCACTTAATAGTGGCTGTTTTTACACGAGTTAATACAGATCCATCAAGGACAATATTACCTGCATTTAGAATTGATTCATTCTGAGTACCACCCGTGTCTAACTAAACGTTTGTCGCATGTGAGGCGTTCCCATCATCATAAAGTTTGTTTTGCTTGCATTTACAGAAAGCGCATTGGCTTTAAACCAGTTACTTACTTCAAGGAAGTTCTGTATTTATAAGTGGTATTATTGACTCAATGTGTTCTTGTGTGAATACAAAATCGTGGTGTCGTCAGCAAATGATATAAAATCAAGAATATCAGATGTCTTTGTAATATCGTTAATATAAAATATAAATAACAGATGTCCCAAATTGAGCCCTGTGGGACACCACACAATATTTGACGCCCAAATGTTTGGATCATATGAATCCCATTGACCAGCTAAGTATTAAAAGAAGTCCATAATTCATCTAAGTAATTCAATAATAAATTATACATTACCTTAGGCTTACGTTGTCACTGATATACAGCTCTTTCGTTGTTTTCCAAAGATAGCTGAATAATGTTTTATTGATTTTTAAATCACCAAATTCAAATGACAACCAAAAGTTACATTGGTCCAATATTATACTTGTTGAAATCGGTAATATAGCTATTTTGAAGTCCAAGTTGACACAGCAGTAGAAGCCTAGGCAGGTGGCACTATCAATAGAGCAGTTCACGGTATGTGCATTAGGTGTTGTATAAGTATACGCAGGACAAACTGAAACAAAAGAGGAATTTGAGTTGTGTTCGAAAACGATGAAATTATCTGCAAGTTTGTGTGAAAGTAATGCATCGTATTTATGTCTTCTAAAATATGCTCGCTCTCGTAAAAGGTTTGTCATATTTATTTATTTATTTTGTTCATATTATTACGCCTGATCACTAGTATATTACATAATTATATAATATTGCACATAATAATTAATATCAAAACAAACATATATTCATTAAAATAGTACAAACTTGGTTTAAAAGACTAAGAATGGCAAGGAAAAGCAGGTGCAAGCACCTCTAGGACCGTCCCACCAGATTTCAAAAAAGAAGACCCCCTTCCAGTAATTAAACCATGCAGGAAAAATAGCAAAAATGTCACACATTTGCGCATTCATATTAGTTGTCTGCACCCACAATGATAATATGAAATAGTTCTTCTTAATTTAAAGTTAAATCTTAATAGCCACCATATATTTAGATAGAGTATTCTTTGCACCTTTATAATCCCCATCCCTCAATTTCACTGGTCCTCATTTCATTCCCAGTGGGTAAAGGCTCTGTTACACATTACCGTATAGAGCCCGAACGTACGAATAGCCTACAAAGGTTTCACATACTTAACATGTGCCAAACGGGCCACCACCATATGGATAACGAATTGATTGAATACTTAACGGACAAACCGCATGGATAAGGTATGGAACATAATTCTAACGAACACATGACGAACAAAAATGTATAAACAAAAACAACAGTGGGATTAAGCAGTGGCGTGCGCAGGAATTTTTGACTGGTGGGGGTAGATACGAAGTTTCCCCCCCCCCCCGACTAAATGAGGCGACAAAATATACACCCTAATTTTTTGGCATAGCTTTAGAAACTTGACAAGCAAAAAAAAAAAAAAAAAAAAAAAAGAGTCTCAAAATCATGCACACACGACTTATAATCGATATGAAATTCAATTTTTCAGCAAAATATACATGGCGTAATAACAGTATTAACGATTTTTTAACATTTACATCAATTTTGTTCGGCATGTTTAGTGGAAAATACCACTGAGGGTGCCTTCTCTTTCCCTGACTTTTCTCGTGACTGGGGGATGAAGCCCCGCCCCCTTTTGTGCACGCCACTGGGATTAAATACGTTAGTTGCACATTTGGCTCTCTATGGTGATATGTGACATATTTAACGGGCTACTGACATATATGTCAGTTGCCATGGTTGCACGTATGAAGCTATATGAGGCCCAAAAGGTACACCCTAAAAAATTCACATAGCTTTTGAAAACTGAAAATGGAAAAAAGGGTCTCCAAAGCGAACGTACGACTCACAAAATTGACTTCATTTTCAATATCTTAATAAAATGTACCTTGTACGCGGTCTACAATACACGCTAGCGGAACATCGCGGTAGAATTCTTTTTCAATGCGGGAGATATCAGGAGATGTTTTTAAAAAGCCTAAATCGGGAGACATGACAGGTATGATGTGTTTCCAGAAGTACTGAGAGCTGACCTGGTATTGTATTGTACAATAATTTACTAATATGTCGGCCTTGAGAAAATATAATACAAATTGTTAAGGTCAAATAATTTTTCATAATAAGTGAAAAACAAATATTTTAGTAACAAATGATAAGTCTACAAACTTTGCCGGATTATGTATAATGATAGAGAAACTAATTAAAAGAGTAATTTCGAAGTTTAAAGCACCGAAAACATCATATTGAAATTTTGCGGGTAAAGTAAAGACCTACCTTTCGGTTACATTCTTCACAGTAAATGACTGACATTCTTCACAGTTATTAGGGTTTTAAGGTAAAGTATGAGGAAAATCAAGATTTAACATGTTTAATGAAAAAAACATATTTTCGGCGAGTGTTAACGTGAACGTAGATACGATGAAAATAAATGATTTGAACATAGACAGACACCTAACACCATTTTTTCACCAGCAGCTACCGCTGTAATATTTACACTACCAAATTGTCCTGAGACGTTCGTAAATATACATAAACGATCATCTACTAATAAAAAGAATGTTCGCACTAACATTCATTTTAAATTTTAAGTCACGTTACACGTTACAGTCGATTTTGATGTCTTGTTTACATTACAGGGTGTCCTAAAAAAAGAAAACCGAGATTTGCGCCCTCTGTGCTTTGACACGGTCGACTGATTTGGAAAACTGTTTGACTAGATTAATGCACAAGAAAGTCTTCTTTCCAGCAATACCAAATATTCCTACGTTGCTAACCTTGTTAAGTAATTACGACCAATTTAATGAATTGTGCATTTTATGCCTTTGTACCACTTTTTGGTAGCGTTAACTTCTTGCTCATGATGTGCTTGAGTTTAGCCGTGTTGCAAGAAGGACTCCTTTAAGACTCTTTTTTGGATGACTGAATATCGGATTGTTCCTAGATTTAGAATATTAAACTCGGCGAGTGCAACTGAACACAGGAACGTTTTGTAAAGGAGATTTCGTGATTAATTTGCTTCCTATTTGAGCTATGGAAAATCCAATCCCAAAATTGAATTTCAAACCATTCATCAGCTTGATATCGTATTTTTGATAGTACATGCTTTATTTAAACCAGCTAATAGCATTGCAAGATGCAGTTCATCTTTTAAGTGTTTTTTTTGTTACTTGTTGAATGAGAACAGATACGTAGCCTTCATGAAGTTGCCGTTAATTATCGAAGAGATATTTCCTGTTGGGCTACCTTAACACATGGATGTACGAATTCAGGCCCGTCAGAATTTACGATGTTTTATTGATTCTCAGCCTAGTTTTGGACAATTTTACTCCATTTTCAGGCCTTTCTGCCACTTCTTCAGGTAGTTAAACGTTGTGTCACTTACATCCCTGCTTAACAGCAAAGTCTTCAAATTTCCACCAAATGGCACCAAGAGACATCAAGAAGTTAACTCTACCAAAAGTGGTACAAAGGCATAAAATGCACAATTCATAAAATTGGTCCTAATTACTCAACCAAGTTAACAACATAGGAATATTTGGTATTGTTGTAAAGAGGACTTTCTGGTGCATTAATCTAGCAAAACAGTACTCCAAATCATTCAACCGTTTCCAAGAACAGAAGGCGCAAATCTCGGTTTCCTTTTTTCTAGGACAACCTGTATAAACAAAACCAGGTGGTTAAAATGGTCTACGTTTATGGTGCGTATCGCGTCGTGCAAACCCTATTGTCTAACTGGATCATAAATTGCGTCGCTTTTGCATAAACTGTGCGTTTGATCAACAGTTATTTTCATTTTAAACAGCAAAACCTAATTGTACGATGGACTATAAAATGGCCACAGAAGGAGATATCATACATCTTGTTTTTTCTCAATGGTTGAGAACAAAAGGGATTATACGACTTTCAGACATTTAATACATTTAATCGCGTCATAAAAAATACGCCGACGCATCTAATGCAGAGTTGTTGATTTTTGATGATCATCTTTGTAGCGTGTTTTCGGATACCATTAAACAACGAAAATCATTCTCAAATCTTTAAGAATGAACTTATATAAATCTAAATTGTTTCAGTTTACCGATATATTTAGCAGAATCTAAAGTGGCAAGAGGCTACTTTTTTAATATTTTTGCGTCGCTATTATCACGCACGTACTCAATTTCCGACGCGAGATGAACAGTGCGCTGTCTTTTGCGTACTGCGTAAACGCACTTGAACGCTATGCCATGCAAAAAGCGCTAATTAACTGTGGATTCATCAGAAATCAACAACGGCACGCTCCTGTATAAAGAGACACTGTGAGTTGATAAAGATCGTTACATATGACTATACTCTATTATACAAGTTTTTCTTTATCCAAATTTAATTATTTTAAATTTATTTTTATTCTTTAATTTCAAATTTAATAATCTTCGCTTATGATTAAGACTTTGCTAAATATCGAAATATCAGACCCTCTAATCATATTCTAAATGTAAGTATTGTTAGTATCTGCTATGCATAAATAATTACTTACCATTTTCTATCATTTGATATTTTGACATGGAACATTCTGATCTCGAAATAAAATTTGAAATTCCCAAATAATGTAGCACAGCTTCAATTGCAGTTTCACCGACTGTTTCGCCAACTGCAGAAACAAAACCTGCGACGGTTCCATCCCCGGGTAAGGTGTTGTAGACAAATTCCGAACACAGTTGAAATGGAATACTCGTATCAGAAAAAATAGTAACACTTGTGTTCCTTCCATCAATGTCCATATGCACGGTCCAATCAACTGAAAATTCCTTATTGGATTCTATTTTGTTAATTGCAATTCTGTAAAAAAGATTTATTAAAGAGTTGTTATAATTGATCAGTAAGGGTTCATGCTTATGGCTAGTAGACCGTCAAGGATAAAACAAATAGATGCCCAGGTTAGTAGTTGTAGTTGTTTTTAAAACAATTTTTACGTAGCTTTAATGAAGAAATTCAGAAAAAATAGACCCTTGGTCTAAGTAGATATGGTTTACTTGTTGGTATTTTTATCAAGATTAATATATCACAGAACAATTATTAGTAAAGATAGTGGAATTCTGTCAATGTACCCGACTACAATAGTGTAATTATTAATCTACAGCCAACATTCAGGTGCGAGAAAAGTGGCTTAGTTTATTATTTTTTATGCAAGAAAATCGGTACAGACTGTCGTTTCAACGATGCTCATGAATATTCATGAATTTGAGACACAAATTTACAAAGGCTCATAAACTCATCCAATTAGATCATAATTCAAAACAATGTTGTACATAGATGTAGAAATGTTGTAAAAAAAATCCTGAAATCCAAAATGATTACAATTTTGCGAGGTATATGTAAAAATTTATGTAATTTCTACAGTGATTATTTTATCTGAGTGAGGTCAAATTTGGTCTTTGCGTTTTGCTTAAAATCTGCGGTTCTGGACTTAATATATTTTAGCCATTTGGTTAATAGCAAGCGACAATATTTCTTTATCAGGATTGCTAAACATTTTGCGATATTTCTTTGTAAAACACTGTACACGTAATAGAATATGATGCCTGGTCCCATGAGGCCGCCATGAGGTCAAATAAGACATCAAATGTCTACGTAAAACATCACGTAACCCCGGAAGCGAACCATTAAGCGGCACTTGCCTATTGTTAGATTTACATTGTCAGAAACCATCGTTAACTTTACACAGCGTTCCATGGTGAATCCCGGGTCCCATGTTCGAGTCCTATCGGCACTTTTTATTATTTTCTCCATCGTATTAGAATGATTTTCCTTCAATAAATTACTTTTACAAAGGACTTAATTTAGATAAACATGATGAAAACTGTACAATTTCCTTGCCCGTAAACGAACATGTGTAAACAGTGCAATGGATGCCAGTTACCAGTCACTGCTTTCCACGTGTGGTAAATGACGTCATATTTGCCTAAATAGCCCCAGACCTTCGAAACGTGCGACTTGTCGTTTACGATGTTCGCTGTGTATATCGGGATAACGTGATGACCGACATCGTGTCCCTTTCGAACGTTTAGTTGTAATAATTTTCCCTCGATTTATTTACTGTTTTAAAAGTCTTACAGGCAAGATATATTTTTCAAATTTCATATATATGATGTTTGATATCTCATCTTGCAGTTTGTAAAAGCATTTTACATACAATTTTGTAAAACACGCTACATGTAACCAGATTTGACCTCAAGTTTTAAAAGCTTAAAATTGACATTTTTTTTAAAAAAATGTAATGAAATGAAATTTTTTTATTCTCCACTGTCAAAAATAGGCTTATCTTATTGAAAACACTCTAAATATTTTCATCCACATCTTTATTTTCTATTTGCATTAACCCCCTTGTGATTATAGCGGTTCAAAGTTCGAACTATCCGACAGGTCACGTCGAGAAAAAAAAATCTAGCGACCGAGTTATCCTGATATTCACCCGGGATATACCCGGGAAATGAAAATTAAATTGCTCATTAGAAGCTCATTTGCATAGGCCCTACTGCCTGACTGTCTAAAATAGTGGTACGTTTGATTTCAAATAAACGTATATATTGCAATGTCAAAACTTCGTTAGCGGCTGGGTGAGTGGCTAGAAGTAGTAAAAAAATGAAGTCCGTGACCATGAGGTGAACACGTTTAACATGCTATCAGAAGAAGAAATTTCAAAACTTCGATAAAATTTCAAATTGACATGACATTATTTGAGATTATTCTTAGGATCTGGATATTGAAAAAATTGAAAGTGATAGAAAATTAAATTATTTATAAGGTGACTCTTTAATAAAACAGGAGATTGATTTAGCTTATGGATATTGTAAAGAAATTATTGTTTGTCAAATTTTATGTATCACTTTGTTAATATATCAAATTTCACTATATTCGGTATTTTCCTGAAGCTAGTAGCTAGCTTAATCATGATGGAAATTGACCAAAGTATAGCACTAAACACAAGAAAAATCCTATCCTGGCAGAGCAGGGCGGTCTATTTTCTTCCGGTATTATGAGTAGTGCGAAATATTGCACGAAGTTTGCACAACATCACATATCTATTTATACCCATGTCGCTTGTGTATTTTAAAATATTAATTAATGTTTATACATGTAGCGTAAATGTAGTGGTTAGTTGTTTACCAATAAGTCTTCGAAATTTTCCGTCAATCATAATTACAAACACTACTATAATGTAGCAATTCTATATAGCGAATACTATTCTGGGATATTTCAGCTGGCAATTGTGAATTTTTATCTGTGATTTAATGTCTGCATTCAAAATACTAAATAACAATTATTATAAGCAAGAATTATACGTCATGGAACCTTTGATTTTCCTAAAAACCTAGGACTGGCCTTATGTATATATTAAACGTCGTCAAGCTGAACTGCAAAATGCAATTTTCAAACTATATAATTAATTTTGAGTTGAAACGTTACTTTGTACGTTGCGTGAAGATCATTGTGAAAAATTATATCTTTATCGAAGCAATTGTTACATGCCCCTGAATATGTAATTTATTATTACCATAAGTCAAACATAATATT
>JXSR01S031295.1:2153-19661 GCA_000969725.1 Ophiothrix spiculata
TTCTTAGGTACGGGTCGAATTTCCAATTTCCTCAAAGTACTATTTTTTTAAAGTATATTCTGTGAGGAAAATGTATTTTTCATGTGCAAACAAATCATTGTTCCCCCTTTTAACAACAACACATTTCTCAAACTGAATAGAAATAGAGGCCTTTCAAGTGAGGCATAAAAATAAGGAGTGCAAAGGTTACTAATATCCAAAATCATGCTTTAACTTAGAATCTGTTTATTTGTGAGCAGCCAGCAATAGGCTTTTCACTTTACAATTCAACCAAATGAATGATAATGACGTTTTATTTCCAACACAGACACTCTTCTTTGTTGCATCATACGTGCTGTATTAACAGCTACGTGATATTGCATTCGAAAAGTTTATTTTTCGTCAGACTTAGATATTGCCTCATCCTTAGCAAAAAACCATCGTACAATTTCTATTTTTTAATAAGAGAGATAAAAGGTACGCTGCTTAATGTTTGATCAACTTTTATAAGTTCTATAATAATATCAATCCTAAATATTAATTTAAAACGAATTGTCCACTTTAACATACAGTAAAAACTCTTTACTTAACCTTTCATAGATATTGATTTGGGTTGGACGGTCATATAACCGTCCAACCCAAATCAACCGAAAAGTCGACCTATAGCCATTTTAACATTTCACATATCTGCAAAGTAAAGGTTTAAAATGACACATCGATGAACGTTATCCGATATCCAAGAGTCAAGTTATGGTCCGCCAAAGCTTGTCATTGAGATAAAGATGAAACTAAAATAAACACTTTAACACTTAAGTGACCAAGGAGGTGGGGGACTCCACTTAAAAAATACCCTTTCGGTATTAATTTTACTTTACAAATCTGGCCAATGATAAAGGGACCAAAGATAAAGGGACCAAAATACAGAAAAAAATAAAAATCGGATGAGCCGTCTCGAAATGGCAGCCGAAAAAAACAATTTTGTCGCATTAAAAATGTTTCGGCCGACATTTCAAAAATCATGTTCCCGAAGGAATTTTCACATGTTATCACATGAATACATTTTACATAATATTGCGAAACAAATCAATACCAATCAGCATTTTACAATTATTGTGTATTATATACATGTTACGTTTTTGAGGTTTTAGTTTCTGTGAAAAATCTTACTCATAAGTATAGTAGTATTAAAAGTACCTGGATACCCCTTGCATATCGACATAGGTAAGATTTGATTGGGACACGATCCTTTCAGCAAATAATGCTATTCCTACATGCCTTATGAGTCTGAAGAGTACGTGTACGCAAAAGTGGACATAATTTAGACCAGTAAAGTATTTATCGGGGCATTTTGTAAGGCATCGAACACTTGTTTAATTTAAATCATGAAGTAAAATCTCTTTTTGTAATAATTGTGCATGTAATTTAATTCAACTTTGAACATGAAGCACGTAATTACTGTATTATAAGACTACAAGTAATAATGTAGGATTGTATTCCAGCTCTATGTTTCATAACACAACTTTATGACTTGGCATAATAATTTGTGCAGTTCAAAGAACTTGAAAAAAAAATGGTTAAGTTTATTGCATAACAATTAATGTCAAATTGTAAATAACAATTAAGACACAATGTTGTTATATTCTATTCACGACCAACTGAAAAACACATTTCCTGTGAATCTATCACTTGTATTATTAATTTGGTATTCTAACGGACAATTTAAGAGTTAACTTTTAATTAATGTCATTTTAACTAAGACAGATTGTTCCCTTAGACCAAGTCTAATAACTTAGAAAATAAATCTTTTAAGCAAGATAACTTGATCTTCTTGTTAGTTTTCTTGAATAATTTTTAATGATTAAAACATGTTTTAAGACGCTTTAATATCACTACATGTATTTTGAATTACTCTCTCGAGCCTTATCATATTGAAGACAACTGTTTGATGCAACATGTACAACACCACCTTAATAAATTAAGCATTCTGTAAGAGCAATGATTTAACGTCAGTTGATAATGGAAAACAAAGAACAAAAATTTGCATCAACTTAAACGGAATGCCAAATACTAATGTACCAATTTTGAAGTATTTTATTCTGAATAGAAAATACTCGTTTATGTATTGAAATACTGTAAGATATGTATTTTTTTCTGAAAACAATCCTGGATATTGGAATAAAAACAAAATAAAGTTTTAATATCCCTTCAATATTGTTTTTATTTCTTTGATTATTGATATAAAGTTCTTTATTAAGAATCCTTTCACTTAATATTAAAAAAAAGCCGGAAGCAGTAGCTATATCTGGCTATATTTTTCTAGAAAAAATCTCGAATTAACGAAAAGCAATTAATATGATACTGCTTACAAATGTAACAAAAGGCAGTATATGTTTAAAATCATTAGCGACGTGGTTGCTTTGTTTACGATTACGTAGGCTACACAAAAAAGTGTAATTAAATTTTATCAAGTCTGCTTGATGACTTGTTTTGAGTGATAGTTTAATTGAGCCGTATCGCAACTGTCTCAACTCGTTAAGCTTGTATTGATTTACAGTTTATAAAAGCAAATGAATTATCTGTTTTGAAATGTACATCTTTAGAGAAAACGTAATTGCAAAATTAAAATAACCATAATTGTAAAGACATTTTCTTCTAGGGAACATATATGAATGCCCCTACCTTTTGAATAGTAGCTGATGTCATGAGTCTGTGATAAGTCAAGCTATCTGATTGAGTATAGACCTTTTTATTCTTTTGAGGGCGACATTCAGATAATGTCTCTGTAAGCAAATTACACGTCTGCAAGAAAGTGTTACAATTTTTTTTAATTGAAACTTAAACATTTTTGTGATTAAGCTACTACATCTGTGTAGTGAATCTTCAACTCCAACCACTCGAAGTACCATCTTATAGAGACTGAATACTAGCATGCATTATAACAATCTCATGTTTAACCTACGTGCAATTTACACTAAAAGATCAAAATGAATACATTGCATGTGTACCTATATAAACCTATAAATATGGTACACAAGTTGTTTGGAAGTAAAAACAATGTATAATGTATATTTCAATTATTGTGGTTCAAGTCGGCCGAGATCATCTTGCACTGTATTTTTTAAATGAAGAGAACATCGTCCACAATTAAGTAACATCATTTTGTGGTTACTTAATGCTAGCACCGTATATAGAATCATGTTTCACGCTTACAAGCCTTTCACACTAGAGTAATGAATTGATTATGCGTGTACAAGTGTTAAAAAGCTGTTTGGATGTAAATTAAATTTAAAAAGCCCAAAATAATGTTGCACAGTTATATATATAATTGAAAAGAGCATTTGCAATTAAGGAACATCATATTGTGGTGACTTAATCCCACCTCCGACAACAACAAGATTGTGTTCCTCACTTACGTGACATTCATACCAGAATAGTAAATTGAGTATGTGTGCTACCTATATGTGTTTAAAAAACAAGCTGTGTGGACCTATATTAAATTTAAATGTCTATTACAATCATTGTGATCTGCAAGGTCAAAACATTCGTGTAAGGTCGTTGATTACTTGCGTTTCCCGTTGCCATCAGTTGTTGTGTGGCCGTAGCATGTGACATCGTTTACAAACTGCAATTTTGTTACTCCCAAGGCAAACATCTGTACAATTTTTTGAAGCATCTCCAGCTGACAAGTTGTTAAACACACCGTCTGGTTTTTGCATAGACAGCTATTGGTTACTGGCCGACGTCAGTTTGCCTTCGACGGCCTCTAAACTCAGTCCGTTATGACACCGTTAACATGACGTAATCTCACGGCAAGTTGAATGTCAGAATGTGACCAGGTTGTTAGATATCACCAATTCCAGTTATGTCTCTTGGGCGATTGCTTTACAATAACACCCAAGAGAAATAAAGGGAAATATAAG
Source organism: Ophiothrix spiculata (assembly GCA_000969725.1). Classification (NCBI taxonomy): domain Eukaryota; kingdom Metazoa; phylum Echinodermata; class Ophiuroidea; order Amphilepidida; family Ophiotrichidae; genus Ophiothrix; species Ophiothrix spiculata. The sequence goes on from JXSR01S031295.1 coordinate 6,053, forward strand.
AATTACACTGTCTTAGTTTGGTATGTGTTGGCTAAATGACAGGTAAATTAAGTTGTTTCGCAGCTGTATCAATTAAGGCCGTATCAATACCGGTTAGAGCAAAAGAATAATCTGTTTTGCAATTAGGATATGTCTTCAAACTGACTTTTTTAGTGTTAGATAATCACAATTTTGTAGATGTAGAATATTAACATTCAATTTCAATGCGACAGTGCCACATTGCACTGAAAAAAGGCCAATACCTGAAATTTGAATAAATGCGAATATGTGTTGACTTTTCAGTAAATACCTTCTGCTATAAAGATTGTTAATAGGTCTTCCGTCACAAATAGGTCCCTTAAATATCATGGATCTATTATATATTACCCTAAAAAATTGTAGAAAATGTGCATTTTTGCTAAAACTTCTTTACATATTTGGGAAAGTTTGGTATTATATGAAAGGTCTATTTATACTCTATTTGTGTATAAAAAGTGAACTTCTCATGATTTTAATTAATAAAGTTATACTTGAAAAAGCAATTCAGAAACACGATGGATCGGTAGCAGGAGGCGCGCATAGGATTATAAAAGGGTAAGATAGTTATGATTTATAAACACATGTATTGTTAAAAATAAAAATGCTGGGATCATAATTTTTTGAATGTATTTCAATGAGATATGTATAATTCTAAAGCATGTATCGAATATTGACAAGTCATCCAAATGTTGTTGTTTCTTAATGGTTTATATGTGGGTATTTTGTTCTATACATTACTGTACAAAACATTCATTTACACTCGAAAACTTTAAAACGGCATATCTTTTGACCGAGTCGACGTAAATGGTAAAATGTATACATTTTTCAAAAGGAAATTTGTAGAGGAATTCAATTATGTGATAAATTTGTAGGTAGTGTATGCATGAAAAACATTTGACAAATAAATGTCCCTAAAATGTATGAGTCGTTACATAGATTTTGAACATCCTCAGTATTTTGATCACAATGAAATTGGTCACCAAATGAAATTGTTTATGGAAGGCCATCAATACATCCTTCAAGTAATGTTTGTGTCATCTGGATACACCTTTCCCCAACAAAATCTCATTGTGCTAAGTTGGTTGAACAAAATTCACTTATTTTTTATTTTGCACCCTGTATATTTTTTACCCATCCCTCAAAATTAGGCTTATTTAGGTAAAATTGAAAACCTCGGAAAATAAGCTTTCCAGCAATATATAACTTTGTGGGTTTTTAATTGTATGTATTTAGAGTTACGCTCCGTTGAATACAAATTGACATGGTTTTACCATTGTTTTAGTGTGAAACAAAAAATATGACCAGTTAATGACTTACGTCCAATACCGAATTCATTTTAAACATTATTATAAAGCAATATCGATCAGTATAAGCACTAGATACATGAAGAGCTGAATTGCAAAACGGCTAAGAGACCATTTTTTCAAAAATTGAGTTTTTGATAGATTCTTACAGACCTTCAACTTGTGCATCATCCTGGCAAAAATAAATTGTTGAAAAAATCTCGCTAAGTGGGTTAAAATCCCGAAAATGTTACTTTTATGCCAAAATATGAACATTGTATGACCATATTTGGGCATAAAAGGGCATTATGTCCATATATGGTAACGTTTTTTTATTAAACATGACCTGATGTTGAAGTTTGCTATTTATAAAGTACGTATTACACAAGCTGAAGGTTGCTGGTGAATTGTCCGACCTGCAGACTCTGAACTTCGGCCTTCCACAAGGTTCTGTTATTGGCCCTCAGTCATTTTCATTTTATACCCATCCTGTCGCAAACATCATTGATTGTTACGAGAATATTAAGTACCACTTCTATGCGGATGATACGCAACTTGACATCTCATTTAACCCACGTATTAAATTTGAAGTTGACAATGCTCTGAGTACTATTTCTGAATGCATCATGGATATCAAACTGTGGATGAACCAAAACATGCTCCAGTTAAATGAATCAAAAACTGAGTTCTTCATCATTTCCAGCCAACGTTCTGCTCATTATTTATCTGATTTGACTCTTACCATTTGCTCTGAGAGAATTGCTCCTTCTTCGAACATAGAAACTTGGGTGTCATATTTGAACAAACACTATCTATGTCAGACCAGGTTTCTTCCATATGCAGCTCTGTGAACTTCCATCTTCGCAACTTATCGCGTATTCGCATGTTTTTAGACAAATCTGCCTGTCAGGATGCAGTTCGAGCCAAAATTACATTTAGGCTTGACTATGCTAACTCAGTTCTATATTGGATCACAACTAAAGACATAAACATACTTCAGCGTCTCCAAAATCGTGCCGCCAAACTTATATATCGGGCTAAAAAGTATGATCATGCAACCCATCTGCTTCAAGAATTTCACTGGTTTCCGATTCACAGCCGCATCTAATTTAAACTGTTAACTATTATATTCAAGTGTTTTTTGGACTCATCTAAACCGCCTGCATACATAACAGAACTTATTCAACTGAACACAACAACCAGAAGCGGTTTACATTCTGCCCAGGATACAAGACTCCTTATTACACCTCACACACATACTCTCACTGGTGATAAAGGCTTCTCTGCTGCTGGTCCATTCCTCTGGAATAATCTTCTTCACCATATTATTATTATTATTATATAAGCATTTATATAGCGCCCCACAAAGAACGGAGCGGTTTACAAGAACAAAAATACAGAAACAAAACATGAGAGCAGCAAAAAATAATTAAGGAAACAACTGAGTTTTTAGCTGCCGCTTAAACACAGGCAAAGACTGAGCTTCACGTAGACACATAGGGAGATCATTTCAAGGGCGAGCTGTCGCGATAGAAAAGCTAGCATCACCGGCACGTTTTAAAGATCTGGAAATAGTAAGCCGGGTATGGTCAGAGGAGGAGCGCAGTCTTTGTCTGTATTCAGCACTATCAACATTTTGAAGGTGCAAAAGGGCAGATAGGTAGCTGGGAGCCATACCATTTAAGGCTTTGTAGCATACAAAATGATTTTATAAATGATTCGCTGTCACAGGGAGCCAATGAAGTTCGCACAGCAAGTCAGCAGAGGGCTAGTCCCGTTCACAAGCCATAACTAATCGCGTAGCCTTGTTCTGCAGGCGTTGAAGACGAGTAAGGTCAACCTCGCGCGCTGCGAAGAGGCAATAATAAGCATAGTCAAGGCGTGAAAGGACCAGTCCTCTGACGACGTGCTGGCAAGCATCAGCGGCAGACACATTTCTATTAGCAATTAGAAAGAACTCGGTCTTATCCTGGTTTAAACGAATCGTGTTTTGAATCATCAATGCATTGATGACATCAATACAAGAAGATAACCTGGCTAGAGCACGGTCACAACCCCCATCAGATCTCGGATCGAATTCAGCATACAATTGCAAATCGTCCGCATATGCATGGAAAGAAATATTATGAGCACGAATAATATTACCAACAGGAGAGGTGTATAAAATAAACCCATACGGGCCGATAATTGAACCATGAGGCAGAGAGCATTTCATCACATGGTTATTTGAGAACTCTCCATCTACAGACACTCTCGTAACCCGATCTTTTAGGTAAGTTGAAAACCATGAATTAACTTTGTCTCTGATGCCAAACCATATCCGTCATGCACAATCACTGGCAACCTTCAAGTCTCTTTTAAAAAGACACATTTATTTGATATTTGATTTATTGTACTTGATTTGTTTCATTGTATTCTTGTAAAGCGCTGTGATACATGTGTGTTCATGTAAGAGCGCTATATAAATGCCTGCATAGTATTGTATTATAGCCTAATGAAGAGTTGAAAAAGAAATTTTGCAAAAATGTGGAAGATAGGTGGTTCGTAAGTTGACATTTAATGAGTTTCCCTGCAAAACGGCAAGGGCAAAAAAAGGAAAAGGGCAAAAAACTGCTAGAACATCAAACTGTGTTGCAAAATTCCTGTTAATTATTTTACTTATTCTGTACGAATTTGTCTTTTAAAATAATGTGTAAATTAGATATTTCATCAAATAATTTCTTATAAATTAACTATTGATTTTTTGCTGATAATGGATGTAAGCCGTTTCAATTTAGGAACCACCTATCTTCCAAATGTTTGCAATTTTTTTTTTCTCAATCCTGGATATTGGAAATAAAATAAAATAAAGTTTTAATATCCCTTCAACATTGTTTTTATTTTTTAATTATATATTGATATAAAGTTGTTTGTTAAGAATGCTTTCACTTTCTAAAAAAAAAAAAGCAGCAGCTATATCTGACTATATTTTTCTATTATACTATACTATATTTAAATATAGAATCAACGAAAAACAATAATTGTACTGCTTACAAATGTAACAAAAGGCAGTATAGGTTAAAAATTATTAACGACGTGGTTGCTTTGTTTACGATTACGCAGGCTACACAAATTAAAGTGTAATTAAATTTGATTGACAGTTGAATTGAGCCGTTTCGTAACTGTCTCAACTCATTAAGCATGTATTCATTTACGGTTTCTAAGAGCAAATGAATTATCTGTTTTAAAAATTTACATCTTTAGAGAAAACGTAATCGCAACATTAAAATAACCATAATTGTAAAGACATGCTCGTCTAGGGAACATATTTCAAATACATATTTCAATCTTTTGAATAGTATATGATGTCATGAGTCTGTGATAAGTCAAACTATATGATTGTGTATAGATCTCTTTTTGTTTGGGGCGTTATTCAGATAATGTCTCTATAAGCAAATGATCAGTCTGCAAGAAAGTATTGCAACATTTTTTTTATTGAAACTGAAACGTTTTTGTGATCAAGCTTCTACACTGCAAATTTTGCCGAACACATGACGCCTAACGGACGCGTCCAATGTGTTCATAATCTCTATTTAGAACACCAATGTGAAATATGGTAAGTAGTGCACACTAGTGTTCATTTTCTTAATTTAGAATGCTATCAATAATCAGGACGCGTCACATGCGTTCTAAAACCAATTATTAAATGCTGGTGTTTAACGTATGCAACATAGTTAGAACACATTCAAATTTTCATATCAGCATAGGCTGGCTGTGGAAGGGTGGAAGGGGGTGTGTAGGCGGGGGGGGGGGTGGGGTGATGTGTTGTGCGGCAGTGACAGAGATAACTTAATTATTAAATCAATTGAATTTTTAATTAATTGATTAATTAAATCAATCAATTGATTTTATTAATTAACTATTATTATTTTTAATTTTTTAAATTTATTTGATGGGTTGTTTATTTATTTAGTTCGTTTAATGTATTTATTTATTTATCTATTCGGTCAGTTAGTTAGCTAGTTAATTAGATAGATAGATAGATAGATAGTTAGATTGTTTTCATTTATTAATTTCATTTTGTTTTAACAGGTTTTTTTTATTTTTTGTTTTTGGTCATTTTGGGCATAATTTGGCATGAAATTCAAAAAATTGATCGAAACCAAAAAGAAAAACCGAAATATCTGAATGGGTGTTTTAAGTTAAAAATATATATTCAGAAGCTATTAAAAAAAACACCGGTTATTTTTAGTTTGTTTGGAAACCCAAATGGTCAAAAAAGGTGTGTTTTTTGTAATTTTCTAAAAAGGGTGATTTTTGGTCAAAATCAACATCACCATTTCCTTGTGGAAATATATACTTTTATTAACTTTAAAGCACTTTGTTAATAAACAGTTCAGGTGACAATTTGAAATATGTGTGAGTAAGTTTATTTTATTATCTTTGGAAAGAACTAGTTCATTTTAATATATTTAGAAAGAACTAGTGACTAGCTTTCCAAAACCGTTTAAATTTTTAAAATCGGTAAATCCGTTCAAGAGCTACGCTTATTTTTGTGACTAAAAATGATTTTTGACACGGTATTTTCAATATTCCTTATTATTATCTTTATTTAACCGCGGCACCGTGAACATAATATCCACTAGTGCATGAACTATTTATCTAAGGTCACGATGTCCAATCCATGCTATTGTTCCGACATGAGTTCAAACGTCTGTGACTTTATAATTCTGGGTTTTTATACCGTGAATTGAAAGAGGGTGTGCATATAACAACATTTCTTTCCAAGTCTTCGTGGGCAAGCGGTTTAGGCGTCCGTCTCACAACCAGAAGGTTACGGGTTCGAATCCAGGTAAGACCATATTTAAATGTCTTAAGGCGTGTTATCATTACTAAATGTAGATATAAAAACGTGCATATCATCCAGATCTGAAGAAACGATAGTTTAGTATTTTTTTTTAAATGTCACTATTACGTTGACTCAACGGCAAATAAAGACGTTTTATTCATGTCGACATGAATAAAACGTCTATATATGAGCCGACGTCTTTTTTTTTCGACGTTGGTCCAAGGTAGTTGACGTCGTTGGCCCAACGTTGGGCCAACTGTGCATTTTTGTATGGGATAAGCACGTTTTATTCTGAGGCGATAACGCCAGTGTTCTAAATAGGAACACTAGTATTCTTAGCACGTGCCATGTGTTCAAAAGATGTAACATTTTTGAACACGTGTCACGTGTTCTGGAGAATTTGCAGTGTACATCTTTGAGTGAATCTTTAACTCCAACCACTCGAAGTACCACCTCATAGAGCATAGAGACTGATTACTAGTATGCCTTTTACCTACGTTCAATTTACACCAAAAGATCAAACTGAATACATTGCATGTGTGCTTATATAAACCTATAAATATGGTACACAAGTTGTTTGGCAGTAAATGAAATGTATAATGTATATTTCAATTATTGGGGTTTAAGTCGGCCGAGATCATCTTGCGCTGTAATTTTTAAATGAAGAGAACATCGTCTACAATTAAGTAACATCATTTTGTGCTGACTTAATACTAGTACCGTATATAGCAAGTTCATGTTTCAAGCCTTTCACACCAGAATAATGAATTGATTATGCGTGTACAAGTGTTAAAAAGCTGTTTGGATGTAAATTAAATTTAAAATGCATATATTTGCACTTTATGTTAAAGTCGCCCAAGATAATGTTGCACAGTTACATATATAATTGAAAAGAGCATTCGCTATTTAGGAACATCATTTTGTGGTGACTTAACCCAAACACCGACAATAACAAGATTGTGTTCTTCACTTACGTGCCATTCATACAAGAAAAGGAAATAGAGCACTTGAGCTACCTATATGTGTTTAAACAAAGCCAAGCTGTGTGGACCTATATTAAATTTAAAATTTCTATTAGAATCATTGTGATCCGCAAGGTCAAAACATTCGTGTAAGGTTGTTGATTACTTGCGTTTCCCGGTGGTCATCGGTTGTTGTGTGACCGTAGCATAAGACATCGTTTACAAATTGCAATTTTTTAACTCCAAAGGCAAACCTCTCTACGATGTTTTGAAGCATCTCCAGCTAACAAGTTGTTAAACACATCGTCTGGTTTTGGCATAGACAGCTATTGGTTACTGACCGATGTCAGTTTTCTTGTGACGGCCTCTAAACTCAGTCCGTTATGACACCGTTAACATAACGTAATCTCAAGGCAAGTTGAATGTCAGAATGTGACCAGGTTGTTAGATATCACCAATTCCAGTTATTTGTCGTGGGCGATTGCTTTACAATAACACCCAAGAGAAATAAAGGGAAATATAAGAATTACACTGTCTTAGTTTGGTATGTTTGGCTGAATGACAGGTAAATTAAGTTGTTTCGCAGCTGTCTTAACTTATTAAGGCCGTATCAATACCGGTTAGAGCAAATATGTCTTAAAAATGACTGTTAGATAATCACAATTTTGTAGATGTAGAATATTAACATTCAATTTCAATGCGACAGTGCCACATTGCACTGAAAAAGGCCAATGCCTGTAACGAAATTTGAATAAATGCAAATATGTGTTGACTTTTCAGTAAATATCTTCTTCTATAAAGATTGTTAATAGGTCTTCCGTCACAAATAGGTCCCTCAAATATCATGGATCTGTTATATATTACCAAAACAAATTGTAGAAAATGTGCATTTTTGCTAAAACTTCTTTACTTCGTTTTTGTGTTATTGCTTTTTAGTTTTTGTTTTGTTTTTTATTTTTGTAATGATATGCATGAAAGTATCTTTCCGTCTTTAAGCGGGGCAGAAATTGCTTCCTGCAAATGCAAGACATGGATTAAATAATATATACAATACTGTTTTAATAAAGTTAAGCGTGTTGAAACCATATGACATTATTTTCAAATAGTTTCAACCACCTTGTGAAAAATCCGAAAAAAGTTATTTACTATTTACGGGTTTTGAAAGACTGTTTTGAAATCTTTTATAGCCACGTCATTTTTCTTACACACGAAACAAAATGGTAAACATCTTGGTATGGCTTTTTGATAAGATCAATTATCAATGGCTCATAAACTTGACATTATTTTACATTTTTCAGATCTCTTGATTAAAACAATGTGGTTGAGCGACTACATTTTAGTCGCTCTAACCACATAGTTTTAACCAGAGGTTAAACTGTTTTAATCAGGTTAGCTATGCCTTCTTTTAATTAACAATGTTTAGAATATTTTGGTTTTGTTACAAATGCAGAGAAACCTATTTAACTTTGACTATAATAAAATAAGAGTAAAATCGAATTTGAAATCGTATTTCATTCATGTAAAGAACTAACCGAGTAAGTTGCGTACATTGACAAAATGCAATTACTTATTGTTAAAACTCTTTTCTTAGCTTGATATAAGCAAGATGTATATATCATCTTACATTGGTTTTGTAGTGATTTCGAATTATTCAATGCATATGTATGTTTCAGTGATGCATAGACGCAATTGAACTTGTAAACTGATACTAAAACACGATTCCAATTCGGAGGATGTAGCACTAGTCGAGAGTATTTGTTTCTTATTAGGCAAGGTATATGTATTCGATCAGTCCTGACCTGCATTGAAACAGTAAATTAAAGTTTATATCTGAAGAGATATTTAGAAAATATATATAGTAACTCTCAGATAAAATTGTTGATTTAAATTTTTACGGACACGTGTAATTATTATATTAGTTTGTTTATAACAGATACGACAATCTGGGCTTGCACAATATAAATTTTCGTCAAAAACGTCTGTATATGATATCTTGAAATCATCAAAATAACACATGCGTCAAAATTAGTTAATTAATATCTAAATAATTAATCAATTTTACGATCGGGAAATTAGGTCGCATATAACAATGTATAAAGGACATTCAAATATCCCTAGCCAAATTTTGTAAAAACTAAAAACTTAAAAAAAGCACACACGTTCATGTCAATGAGTGTCCAAGCTCCTATTCAATTGTGTATATAGTACGTACTTGTACATGTGCGATCAATAAATCATTAATAGTGACTTATTCCGTGTAGTTCAATTAGACCCGGGCTCCTGTTTATGGGAGACGCTCAGTCTAATTATACCCGTATAAGATGTGGCCGACGATACTGTATGTTGATTCCTACATGTAAATATTTAAGCATATGTTAGAATGATCAATTTCTTTATTCATTTAAAAAAAAACAAAGAAAATCCGATATTTCGAATTTTATAACAAACTTTTGATTTGTTGACTACTTATGTCGAAACTAATTATTTTTTCCCGACTAAAATGACTTTATAAAATCATAATTACGCAACACCTTGATCGACTTTGGTGATCTTGGTATCGTTGGATAGGAGAGAGGACCATAACTAGCCAGTGATAACAAAACCAAAAGCATACGTAGGTGCGGCTGCAAAAAAGGTTTCGCAACAACTCAACCTTTTGGGAAGACGTGCTAGAAAAATAGCTTTGCTAGATGGGGGTTTGTGATTACTCTTATATAAGCGTAAAATAACACGATGTATTTTACGATTTGTCTGAATCAAACCACTTATATAAATGAGGTTTTTTTTGTCTAAAGCTGTTGGTCCAAACAGAACATAGTCGTTGCTTGTATTTTAAAATAGTAGAGTTTACAAAACTGATTAAAAATATTAGTTTTGTAAACTCTACTATTTTATTGATTTGATTATTTTAGATTGATATATTTATAGCTGCAGAGAACCCTTGCAACTATTTGAATAGAAAGAACAGAAAGTTGTATTCATATAATAATAATATAATAATAATAATAAAAAGGCGCTTGTATAGCGCAGAAATACTCTTTAAAAAGAGCCTCTAGGCGCTTTACAAATACATAAAAACCATTTACAAGCGAAAGTAAAAATATTTAAACTACGTTATTAAAAATATGAACAATTAAATATATATACAATAGGTGACCAGCACACAAAATACATATTAAAATACACACAAATATTATAGGAATACTATCAAAAATGCAAACATCAAAAATGGCTGTATGAGATCCAGATGCGTGAGAATAAGAGCAAAACACAACCAAAAAGAGGAGATCCACGCAACGGAATCTCACAAGCAATAAAAATAAATCAAACAGTTGGGTTATTAAAAAGGTGAGTTTTTAACAGTTTCTTGAAGGTGGCAAGTGAGCTGGCATTTCTGATGTGCTGAGGCAGTCCGTTCCATAACCTTGGTGCTGAAACTGAGAAAGCCCTCTCACCGTACGTTGCCGTTGACACAGTCCGTGGAACTTGAAGAAGAGCTTGCGATGATGAACGAAGTGAGCGAGTTGGTTTATATGGAGTGAGAAGTTCTTTAATGTAAGGTGGAGCGAGACCATTTAGCGATTTGTAGGTGATCATGAGGATTTTGAAGACAATACGGTCTTTCACAGGCAGCCAGTGCAACTCATTTCGGCGAAGATCAGTGATGCTGACGTGTTTCTTTGCATAGAGGCCAAGAACTAGACGGACGGCACTATTTTGAACTCGCTGGAGCTTGGAGATCATAGTTTGAGGAAGACCGTAAAGCAGACTGTTGTTGGCGTCAATTCTTGAAGTCACAAAAGCATGTATCAGACGCTCCGCGGTAGGTCGATCTATATATTTACGGATCCGACCGATTTTGGAGATGGCAAGGCATGCTGCGCGACACACTTTATTTACATGGGATTCGAGCGTCATGTGCTTGTCCATCATAGCGCCGAGGTTTCGGACTTCAGAAACAATATCCACTTCCGAGTCACCAACATTGATGGTAGAGAAAATATTTGGATCCCGAATAAACTGTGAATTCAAATGCAAAATCTCTGTCTTGTCGTCATTCAGAAGCAATCTATTGTTTGCTGTCCATGTTTTCACACCGCGAATGCATATCATCATCTTAAAGTATTTTTCAGGATTTGTTTTTCTTAAAAAAGGCTTACAACCTCCTTAATATTGGCTAAAAACACTTCTGATAATACTGATATTAAACGTAATAACCCTCAGGCAGGTTAAGTCTAATACCTTGACGCAATATTCCCGGAACCATCATAGGTGGCGTAGACACGACTAATTCTTTGACGGAACACTCTGAAATACTTTCCTAGCAAAATATCAGGTAATGACCTGAAATGGCCCAGATGTCTATGATATAGCCAACATTTTGATATTTTGTCGCATGGAACGCCTTAGAATGGTTTCAACAGGGTCGGAAACGCTGAAAACATACCAAAGACCATACATCTAAGGCAAAAAATGAATTGTGTGATTGTACTTGAGCGAATATTTTTTTTAATGTTTTTGGCAAGAGAAACATGTTTTTAATACAATGAATGCACAAAGAAGTGGCAAAATCACGTAAAATATGATTTTAGCTAATGTATGGATTCTATTTAAACACAACGGGGTGTTTTGTTTCCTGTAACTATGTGAGTTGATAGAAATTAATTGACTTATGACAGGAATCATTGAAAAAGAATCAAACACAATCTTGGTCTTAGAACTTGACTTTGTTTTATATTCCAGATCTATCAGGAATTTCCAAAACCTTTTTGGTTCCTGTATGCTCTCATCCAGTTTACATCTGAAGGAATTTTACGTGGCCTTTGTATTTCTTTCTGAATATAATTTCTACGTACGGCAAAGTCATTGCAAGTTTCTTGATCAGCTGAGTGAATCCATCCCTAGCCCTAATTTTATCAATGATATTGGCCGCCATTCACAGCTTTCTTCTTTGTTTGACCCGAACGGTATTTCTGGTCTCCGCATGGACACCATTCGGATACCGAACGATGCGGTCTCTACTCAGGGTCCTCCTAGTTTTAGTCCGGTATGACGCTGCAAAATGACGTCATCTCAACGTATCCTAAATTTGACCAGGTTATTAGATAGATATAACAAATCCCACGTAAGCGTTCTTTGTCAGCATCGTGGTGGTACAGTGGGCTGACGTCATCATTTATAAGACCAGGCGCAACTCACTTATTCAGCAAGGAATGAAGTGAGTAGTGTGTTCACATTTTTGGTGGAGCACTGTGGCGCAGTGGTTAGAGCATTGGACTCATAATCGAGAGGATGTGGGTTCAAGCCCCGGCCCGGTCACTGCAGTGTTGAGTCCTTGAGCAAGATTCTTTGTCCACATTGTTCCTCCCCACCAAGGTGAAAGAAATGGGTACCAGAATGTAAAAAGTACTGGGAAGGTAAATCAGACTAGTTTGTGCGGGAGGAGTGGCGTAGCCCCCACAAACATTCACAGTAGTGGAGTCTGGCCTAAACGCTAAGGAAATGGAGATGGGCACCACGGCCGTTAGCAAACAAGCTTCGGTTTCGACTTTACCTTTACCTTATAACAAATCCCAGTGATGTGTCATGGGTGATTGCTTTACAATTATACCTAAGGAAAAAATGTAATTAAACTGACCTAGTCTGTTATGTGCTAGTTGAATGACAGGTAAATTAAGTTACTTCGCAGCTGTCTTTGCTCATTAAGGACATATCAATGCTGGTAAAGGGAAAATTTCTGCTTTGGAATATATTTCCTCAGAGCGAACAATAACCACATGATATACCACGCTATTTTCTTCTTGTAATGTTTCAGTAATAGAAAAGGGCTATTAATAAAACAAAGAATCAGGTTATTACGTTAATACAACGAATTCAACAAACTCTATCATCAAATATTTTTAGGAGGGAATTTCACAAAGGATACATGCAGCCAAATTTACTGGAGAGCGTTATCTTGTTTCTGTACAATAGACTTGTTCAAATCGTTAATTAACGAATTGTTAACAAATTAATTTCTCACATTTTGTAAATTGAGCATGATTATAAATCATAATACTCATCATTGCGTCCAACTGTCCATGTAAGCCTACGCTGTGGTCTTTTTATACCTACAAAACATTTAGACCTATAATTTACGATTTTTTTAACCAATTACCAATTACCAAAGGCTTTGACCGCCAGTTTCTCTTTATCCTGATATAATTTATTTTGCGTATTAATTTCATATTCTTTATATTCTTTACGACTGATTGAGATATTATGTTGGCCTTTCGTATTAAGGAGCAATTAAAGGACAAGTGCGATAATGTTCTCTGCTCGATACCTTGATAAAAACTAGCCTATGTATTCCACTCACGATTAAAAAATTAAGGAAATGCTCTAAATGCAGCTTAAAATGAAGTAACAACAGTACAAAAAAGGTAAACAGAAATTTAAAAAAGACATAATTTGTAATATATCGTTCAGTGATGGTTGTTTGACTAGCTAGTGTTTTTCTTTTTCATATCCGAAATGCT
>JXSR01S031300.1:4695-15076 GCA_000969725.1 Ophiothrix spiculata
TGTATTTGTTTGTTTTGTAAATCACTAATCAGTTCATATTTACTAATCTCTTACAAATAAAATAAAATGCAGGGCAGTATTTAAAAGAAAATAATCATTTGTTTAAAGGTGGAATTCATTTTTAAACTGACAAGTTTTACATGTTTTTAATGGAAAAGTCATCTCTTTCTGCGGTCTAATATTTTATTTGTAGTAAGTCTTTGATTTTCTTGCCATCGTTTGCATTTTCAATGTTTTCAGGGGGAAAAGAAACTGGACACCTAAATAATTGCGCACATTTCTTTAACATGTTTACATTATATTCGCCTGTGCTTTTAAAATGATCTTTTGCATATTTATGAGAGTCAAAACTGCACAAAATATGAATGTCAAAGGAGAGACAAAATCTCAACCACGACACTCTCCCTGCGATGAATATATTGACCCTGAAACCGAGTTTCATATCATAATGGTACTTCATGACATTTACCGTTCTATATGCTCAGATAACTTACACATTCTGCACGTTGACGTTTCTGACAGATAGTTAAAAGTAAATAACAAGTTGGTTATTTTTATAAAACAAACTAGCATCAGGTAAAGTAGATTAATGAACAATCTAAACTATTTAAGATTTCCCAAGAAACAAGTCCTTATTTTTTATTTCATTCTAATTTCATTGGTAAGGAACGTTCCATTTTATTCTATATATTCATTTGCGCAAAACTAAATTCTATACAAAATGAAGGGCCTTGCAGGTTATTTTCTATTGCTTTCTGTTCGATATTTAAACCTGTTATGTTTCCACTTATAAATTATACTTGGGATCCCAGTTGTCTAGTACAAAAATGTATGTATTGCTGCTAGACATGATGGACGAAAAAGTAATATCTGTTAAAATTTAGAGTGTTCGCATTGAAGCTTGACTGCAATAGATATAAATATTTATAAAAAAACACAGAGAACGCATGGTGTTCGTGTTCCAATTAATATTGATTTGGCTTTAGGAAAAGAGTTAACATTTCTCATAAATGCACCAGTCATGTACTTGATATTTCTAAAAGAACTGTGTCTACTTATGTTGAATGTAATTCCAATTATCGTTAAGGGTCTCGTCAACCCTTCGTTTTCAGAAATGGATTTTTTAGAAGCGGATTTGCATACTGAACATGATGGTGAGGTTATTTTTGACCAGAATGTGTCATTTTGGCCCTAAGTTCCAAAACGGGTAAACAAATCATGTGTTTGGTCCAAATTTTACGGGAAAGCTAACTAAATTTTGCTTCGATACAATTTTAAACCATTTTTTTAGAAATATCTAGGAACGCATTTGTCAAATTTTTGATTTTCGTCTTATTTTTTGAAATATTGCCAAAAATACCTCAAAATTGTCATGTGCTGCCAAAAATTGGTGGCAGCGGTGAGATTTACGACATTTTTGGACCAAGTTTTGACAATATCTCAAAAACTCCCGGTATAATTATGTAAATTACTTCACTAAAATTTAACTTGTTTATTTTGTTATCAAATGAACATAATAAGTTCTTCCTTGTACATTTCCCGATTATTTTAAGGGAGTGAAACTGGAATTCAGAACTGAATGAAACACATTTAACATAACTTTAAGTTGCACAAAGACGAGGAGTATATGAATTAATACTTATTTGATCCAAGGGTAAAGAATTTCCATTTTCCATACACACATTCAGTCATGTACTTTGTGACAAGACATAATAATGGAACCACTCTGGCCACTCCACGTTGAATGTATTCCCAAGTACCTTCCATAAGTACATTCCCCGCAAAAGGGCTGAGCTTGTTGATTATTGTGTGAATGAGGCAATAGTGCTCTTGAAGTGGTAGAAACTGCTGAGTTTTTCTCAGTACTTTAAAATTTTTGATTTTTAGTTTTCGTTATTATTACAGGGAATAGTGCTCAGTGACTGCCTTATTTGCAAAATTCTTGTCATTAAATACTAGTTCAGAACCGGTGTTTCCGTAACCTGACCACTTGTGTGGTAAATCGAGGGAATTTTTGGGAAAATGTGTACATTTTGAAATGTCTGTATATTAGAAACGAGCACGGTGACCTATTTTGTTAATTTTAGATTCGTTATCAGCACAAATAAATATGGCAAATACTACATTTTTAAGAAAATCAATGGAGACTTTGCATGAAGCGCAGTTCTTTTTACTACGACAAATTGTCATATGTATTATAATTTACGCAGAAGAAATCCATCGAGGGAGGGCGTGGATGTACTCTAATCAATATGTGACAAAATCAGTGTTTCAACCAGACACTATTATTGTAAAAATGTTTAAAAAAAATCGCCGATGATTTTCAATAAAAAGACAATTATTAAAATGTTAGTAAGTTTATTTGAAGCGGCAAAATATGAATCAATAATTTGATCTGATTTTCATTTTTTTTGTGTATTTTGAACCTTTTTATACGCTTTATTATTGACCAAAGGAAGTGAAGAAAAGGAAGGGAGTATATACTGTACATTAAATCACATTGTCCCGATATATATCTTGTAAGTTGGTAATTTAGCTAAATCTAATAATTGCATTTGATTTGGACACATGGCAATAAATCAACTAAATATACTTGTAAAAACATTATTTACGATATTACCAAGTTATATCAAAAATAAATGCAATAAATATATCAGGACATCCTTATTCGCCAATTTTAGAGCGGGTTTGAAAGTACTTCGGTTCTTTTAATATCTGCAGAGAAAATGCGTTTACATACAATTTTTCCTAAGGTTACCTAAAGAGCGGATAAACAAGAAAGAAAAGGAATACTTTGCTAGTTTCCGTGCATATTTTAAAGGTTAATCTTGTAGCCTTGAGCTAAGGCTAACGTGATGTCATTTGACAGGCTGAAAACAGATTCATTTCTAAGGAGGAGTGCATTGTCAAAAAATATAGTCGACCTACTCAGCCTTAAAATGAAAGCTGACAGTCTCAACTTATGACTATTTTGGGACGTTCTAGCTGACATGACCAATCACTCACATTTATGTATATGCCGGTAAGAGAATCTCAAGCACTTGGTATTGAACAGATAAGTACAAAGAGGCCGTCTGCAATGGGCAACTCAACAAACGTAAAACATTTCATATTATTATATATAATTGATGAAACTATCAAATACATTCACTAATTACTAAACTTAATTGGAACTAAATATATAATAATTGACATATTATTACATGTACAATAAAAGGAAAGGGGTGGGCACCAGAAGAAATAATAAACATGTTTTTATTGTCGTTTTATACATAAATGCGCGGTTGTAAAAGTAAAGTTCTTAATTGTATGTTAGAATTTGCTACAGGAAATGAAATAATAGGACCAACCATGTATATTATTATATTGTTGTAAGACTAAATAAAAACACGTCATGTTCATATTGAAAACATAAAATGACATCATCATGATCATGTCCTTTATGTTCATCCTTATCATCATCAATTAATCAGTTAAATGAACTCCGGGCTCCTACATAATCCTTGCAGACGCAAGGTACCTCAACATAACCAGACTCACGGTAGTATGGTAAACAGACCCATCAAACCATGACATCTCGTCAATATCGCGCTCCGACGCCAGTCGTGAAGGAGTCCTGCCAAAACTAGAAGTAGCAGTTAACCGTTTATATGCTTAAATAACACATGACTTCAATTTATGAAATACATTTTGTAAGTACATGGAAACATTATATACCTGACAGAAACAGCTGAATCAAATGGTAAATGTTCCAACGGTGAGTAAGTGGATATTCTGACCTGGTAACCTGCCGCGTTACCAAAAGGTGAAACCTGGACAGGTCTCGAGACTTGCAATACAGAGTATCAAAATCGACCTTGTTACTCTGCAAGTCTCACAAAGGGTATCAAATTTTAAAAGCTCTGATAGAGTATCAAACTAAGAAAGAATGGTTAAATTAATGATAATGGTGCTCTAAATTGCCAATGAAAATGCTTAAAATACCTAGAAACACTTTAAAATGTTAAAATGGTGTGCAGAAGTTACCTATAATTTTTTCTTGTAAAAATTAAGTTTTCACATTTGCGTACGGTCTCATATAGGGTTATTGATTTGAACAGGTATGGTCACGGATAGGGTATCCATTCGAACAAATATGGTAAATTTATGGTCTCAGATAGGGTATCAATTAACCCATGTTTGCCAATTTTTAGTCTCACATGGGGTCACCTTCCGAATTCCAAATCTGCGGAACTCGGCTGCCCTACCAAAGCAAAACATTTGGTAAAGTGACCCTAAAAGACTTGCTTCCTTTCGTCTGCATACTTAAGATTTCTGAAAATTTATTTTGCTCATAACTTGAAAACTAATTAAGTAAACTATATAAAAGTATACATTTTTAAAAAGGGAATTTCACAATAAATCTGTTTATAGCATCAGATTCCTAATTTAAGAACTCGTTTTTTAGTAACTCACCAAAAACGAGTTGTTTTGCCAAATTTTTTTGAACAGGCCTAGAAAAAATATTATTCGCCCAAAAAGTTCAAAAATGGATATAAGTCTAGATGACCATCTATCGATGGTTCTAGGGAATGTTTTCTCAATTTTTTTGTTTAATCCCCTAGTTTTCAATATTTTGGTCCGAACAGGCCAAAAATTGATTTTTTTCAAAAAATCATGAATTTTTGGCATTTTTTGGTACTTGTTGGTAATTTTTATGAAAACTAAGAAGTTAATCAAAAATCTGTGAAAACATTCATTAGAACTATCGATTTAGATGATTGTTACCTATTTTGGAAGATTTTTGCCAAATAATACTTTTTCTAGGCTTGTTCAAAAAAAAATTGGCAAAATAACTCGTTTTTTGTGAATTTCTAAAAAGTGAGTTCTTAAAATTTGAATTTGAACTTTAAATGGATTCCTTGTAAAATTTCCTTTCTAAAAATGAATACATTTATGTAGTTTACTTTATTAGTATTCAAGTTACGATAAAAACAATTGTTAGGGATTGTGAGGCTCCGACCTCCCTTAAGAGATAGGAACATAGTAATTTGGTCAAAGAAAGAACAAAATTACGGCAAAGGAAGTATTGCCTTTGAGTTAATTAGTCACATTGTTTATGATGTCAATATAAATATACAAATAAGTAAAATATTAATGGTGAGTATTGAATAAATTCAACAAAATATGTTTTAGGTCCATAACTCAAACACATGAAAACGGTCAATACTTCATTTTGCCTTGGTAGGGCAGTCGGGTGGTTACCCGGACACAGATATCAGTTACCCCCATAAATGTTAACCACGATAAATTTCGACTCGTTGGAATGAAGAGAATTACTTTTTAAAGGAACTACGTAATTTAACATCTAGAAATATTTAGAAATGAAATTAAAGATTAAAGATTCATTTTGAACTTCCTCAATTAACTTTAACGATATTTTTTATTTTTGAAATAACATATTTTGACAAACTTTTCAAACGAGCATTGGACTCTTTCCAAAATATCATATACATGTTTAATAATTGTCAAAGGTGGTCTTTTTTTTTGTATTCTTGATACTTTAATACTATACTATACTAACAACATTTGTTAGGCGCCTTTTCAGGACGTTACAAAGCGCCATACGCAATATACACAAACAAGAAATATATGAAAATATACAACAACAGAAACAATTAATATGGATACAAGTGAGTTTTAAGCAGAGACTTGAAGCTATTTAAACTACAGGAATTTCTCAGAGTTTGTGGAAGTTTGTTCTATGACTGAGGTGCTGCAACGGAGAAGGCTCTATCCACATTTGTATAAGAATGATTTGATAGCTCATATACATGAACCAAAAGCTACCCACATTTAGGGAATTTTATTTTCTAACTAACTTATTGGCGATTGGATAGAAAGTGTGGTATACGCTCAAAATGTAAATATTTTTTATATATGCAAGTTGATTTTTTTTCTCATAGTATAGCGAAAAAGGGGACCAATATAATCTATTTCTTATCGTTTACTTCAAGAAAGGGTTAAAGCACTTAATGACCTAAGAAACAAAAGTAGCTATATGCAATGTTCACTATATTTTTCCTTTGACTTTCAAGTGCAGAAAAAACAAAAGAATATTGAACGTTATGTGAATCACACGTCTCCTTTTGTTTTGACCAGAACATCTTATATTGTTGCTCCAAACAAGACAACCCGAAACCAAAACAAAGTAATGGTGAAATCAACTGGCAAAGATGAATTCATATTGCTAATTGATCGAATGTAGCGAAGGAAATACGCGTGAGAAGTAATACCTAAAAGCCACTTAGACAATATTTTAACCTTGATTTGATGCATTGTTTTGATATATTTTGTCAGTTAATAAATTATGTAAAAGTCTTTTGAAGCAATGAAAGAAAATTGCTCGACAGTGATTTGAAATAAATTTTGAAATAAACAGATTGTGTGACATTTTAAAGGGTAGGTTGCTAGCTCATCAAACAATATAAATAATTAAATAAGATTCAATTATATGTGATATAGGCAGCTGTAAAAAAACCTTTTCCAACCCTTTTTTCCCTTAAACATGATGATTCGGAAATCATACAAAAATAATGCATTTTGAGCTGATCACCTGAATATGTTTTTCATTATAACGATTTCCCCATCTTTGCTTCCTGAATAAGCTATTAAATATTTGTAACAGTGAAGCTGCAAAACTTGTAGGTGTCAAACTGAGAGACAAAAAAGTCATAACATCCATTCCGTGATGAATACTTTGACCCTAAAACCGAGTTACATACTACAAATGGACTTTTTATATTCAAGCTAACTTTTAAGTGTTCGGTAGCTTTCTTATTCCTCAAGTTTTTCAGAAAGTCTTTGATAAATATTGAAGCGATTATTTATATACAAAAAATACCTATTTGCTTATTTGGTCAACTGGTAAACAGAAATGTTAACATTTTTCATACAAGCATCAGTCATGTACTTTGTGAATAATTGATGCACTATTTCTAGAACTCTGCCCACTTCTGTTGAATGTATTCCCAAGTACCTTCCTTAAGCACATTCCCCGCAAAAGGTAATATAGATTTTGAAAGCCAACTTAATGCTTAAAATAACGTATTCTTCAAAAGAATGACAGGGCAAACAAATATTGGAATATTCTGCGCCATTTGCTGTTATACTTGACCAGCTTTATATATTTCGTTCTTCGTTAACCATTTGCGTTGATAACCGGTATTAGTCTTTTTAAATGAAATTGTCTAAAGTTACTTAAGAACAAGAAAATTGTCAACATGTTCAACGTAGAAGTGACTAAATCTCCTAAGTTAAGTCCAATGTTTTGGATAATTTAAACATTTACGCCCTTGTCCTGTGTAGATTAAGTTTTGAGTAATTGACTTTAGACCTATTTTAGTTAAATTAATATCAGATTCGAAGTTAGGAACATTTTTAATAAAGATAGACACTTTTCTATTTAATTTGTTTTACATTTTCTCAACAACTTTGCAATGCGTATTACATCAACTGATAATAGTTAACATTTATCTTCCAAAGTTGCTTTAGTAAATTGAACTTATTGTTCTTGATATCTAAACTATTTGTGGATTTAGGAATGATTATTGTTCTGCAGAACAAAAAAGGAATATTCTTAAATCTTTATTAAATAGAGACCGGGAATAATAAAATGTATTAATACCTTTAGCATGGCTTATGATACATACCTACACTGAAAACCTAAACTGGTCAGTGTGACTAACTTTAAGCTAGTCCAGACGGTACACATATAGACTAGCTTTAAGTTAGTCTGTATTGCTGGACTAACAAGGATGATTAACTTAATGCTGGACTAGTCTCATTTTACATGCTTGACTAGTTTTAAGTTAGTCTGTTGACCAGCTTGACGTTAGTCCAGCAAGCTGGACTAGTTTAGGCTAGTTGCTTGACTAGTTACTGACTAGTTTTAAGTTAGTCCAGACGGTACACATCTTGACTAACTTAACGTTAGTCAAGCAGACTTGACTTGACATGCATGTACGATAACAAGCTTTTAAGCTTAATCCACGATGTATATATAGCTAATTCGTCAATAATGTTGAGAGAGGTTTAAGAGTGACATATGACCAAAATAGTCCGTGAGCTGCATATAATCAAATGTTATGATTCACGATACATCAGTACATAATGGTGATATTTATGTGGTCAAACAACGGCACGATGTTTAACATGTCTGTGCTGTCCACCATGTTGCCATCAATGACTCCACCTGACCGTGCTCAGCCTGACATGTCTGTGCTGTCCACCATGTTGCCAATAATGACTCCACCTGACCGTGCTCAGCCTGACTAACTTAAGCTAGTCAAGCCAGCTTGACCAACTTGAAATTGGTCAAGCCCTTTTATTCTGTCAAGCTAGTCAAGCTCTCAGACTGGCAAACTCGTCAAGCAAGGTTTTGCACGTTAGTCAAGTGGGCTTGACTAGTTTACAAGCTAGTCAAGCAGGCTTGACTAGTTTAAAGCTAGTCAAGCCTAGCTTGACGAACGTCAAACTAATCAGGCAAGCTGGACTAACCTGCCTGACTAGTTTAAAGTTAGTCAAGCAGCTGCTTGACTAGTTAAAGTTTTCAGTGTATGCTAGATGTTTGCAAAATTTTAATATCACAGCATTATTATATTTTGAGTTATCAACAAAGATAGATACCTACATCAGAAACGTATTTTTTCAAAATTCTACAAAACTGGAAGCATGCTCGTTTGATGTAATTTTATCCCTCGTTCAACCCCATGTGAACTTGAAATTGACAAACCCAAACTTAGGATGTTGTATACCATAGTATAGGGTGGAATTTCTTCTTCAAATTGATACCAAAATCATGAAAATTTGACAAGCTGTTATGTAAGTTTGACGACATAAGTAACAGGTATGTATGAAAATTAGGTCGAAATCAGATTTTTGGTAAAAATGGCCACCGATTCAACATTTTGCTATATTTGTTATTTGTAAATGCCGATCGGACTTTTGCTACTAGATAAAGACAATTTTAATTTGAACATGTCCTGTAAGTTTAAGATTATTTTTTTTCCACAATTTACACAAGTTTGCAGTTTATAAACAGTTAAAGAATTAATGTTACCCATGAAAATTTGATTGTGCTTTATGCGTATTCATCAACTTTCGCGCCACAATTTGATTGGCAGGTTCAATATAAAAAACTCATTCTGGAATGCATGGAATGCAGGTATTCCTAATTTGAATAATAGATTGAATAAAAGAGAGTTCAATTATTATTCAGTAAAAATTGTATCAAATTTGGTTGTGATAAAGTCTGATCAGGATCATTTAGAAAAAAATGCACATTAAGATATCACAAACGTGTATGCTTATTATTTTGTTGAATTTTGAACAAATGCGTTTCTGACATAGGTATCTACCTTTGTTGATAACTCAAGAACTGATTAAGCTGTGATATCAAAATTTTAAGAGTATTTAGAAGAGGGTTGTAATATAATTTGTACAAGGTTTTTTTTCTATAACTACTATAGTTTTAGCGCATGGTCATTTTTCTACATGTAACCATTTTTTGGGACACCTGGTACTCGTTTCTCTTTAACAAAAATCAAGCGCACATCCTGTGATTATCATGCATATATCCAATCGCAGTTAAAGTTCGCATGACCATGATGAGTTAGGTATTTGTTACACACAGTTAACCAAACAGTTAATTAAAGAACACTTTTTGGACTGCAATTCTTAAAAAGTTCTTAGACCTGAGCGTGAAATAGGGATCTTGGGGAGCGGTAAAGGAGGCTAGATAAGGGGCTATCAATATATGTGAAAGTAAAAAATAGAAATCCCATGCCTCAAACCGAAGGCTGTAGAGCAGCCTCAAAATTAGTGTGTGCAAAATGGCGTATGTGCTTTCGTTTTATATAAATAATATTAGTTAGGGCAATCGGAGGTGCATTGTCTTTTTTTAAAGACATTTCTTGTTATAATGTATGTTAAATTATTAGTACCCGTTAACAAATGTGACCGTCCAATACAAAGGAGTCGAATCGTAAATGCAGCAAATTTCATTTTGCGCTATTAGTGAAAATATGTGTCAAGTTGATAATTGACAATCAACAGAAAATATAAAATATAGGACTTACTAATCTTTGAAGGCGTTTATTTAATTTATACATTTGACTCCCTGACTACCTTTGACGGACCATAATATTGACTTCTGGAAATCGTGTAAAGTTTATTAAGGTGTAATTTTAATTCTTATAGCTTGGTCATTGCAAATACTTAAAAAGGTGAAAAGGACAAGAGGCTGCATTTACGGCTTGTTTGGGATGGACGATCTCGCAAATATACTCCTTAACCCTTATCCTCCTAAGCTATTTTTTGTAATACGTCCTCCGAAGGGGGG
>JXSR01S031310.1:0-14797 GCA_000969725.1 Ophiothrix spiculata
TGAAATGAATTGATTGCAAAAAGTATGTTTATAAATTAATCAAACTGAGGCTAGGAAATCACTTGAACTGAAAAGACGATGAGTATTTTGTATTTCTCAAATGGCGACACACAGGCCCTGCACAGGCCAAAACCGGATTGCAGCGCCCTCAGCAGTGGAGGCGTAACAAGTAAATTGCCTAAAAAAGTAAACTTGGGAAAACTTATTTAAAATGAGGAAAATATCATGAAAAGATTACTAAAATATTTACCAATTATTTGAATTGAATATAAGCTGGTCTTGGTATATGCAATTACACTTATTTCATAATGCAATTGTTGCCATCAAATCCGTTCTAACGGAACTAATTTATTGACACTAATTGAAATGAATTGATTGCAAAAAGTATGTTTATAAATTAATCAAACTGAGGCTAGGAAATCACTTGAACTGAAAAGACGATGAGTATTTTGTATTTCTCAAATGGCGACACACAGGCCCTGCACAGGCCAAAACCGGATTGCAGCGCCCTCAGCAGTGGAGGCGTAACAAGTAAATTGCCTAAAAAAGTAAACTTGGGAAAACTTATTTAAAATGAGGAAAATATCATGAAAAGATTACTAAAATATTTACCAATTATTTGAATTGAATATAAGCTGGTCTTGGTATATGCAATTACACTTATTTCATAATGCAATTGTTGCCATCAAATCCGTTCTGCACTCTTAGAAGGCCGGGATCAAATTTTTGATCCTTTTTCGGGATCATTTTATTTTGATCCTTTAAGGATCACTTTTGATCCTTTAAGGATCACTTTTGATCCTTTTGCGGATCAATATATACAAATGGATCAAATTCACAAGGATCATTTTTGATCCTTTTTTAGGATCATTTTATTTTTATCCTTTTTGATTACAATATCAAAGTTTTGATCCGTATTTCTGGTTTACTTTGATACGGAAAGGATGAGCTCATATTTGATACCGCGTTTGATTCCAACGTATCTTTTGTTTCATATTTGAGTACAACCCAATATCCACTACACAGCGGGGAATGTATGTACAATGGTGTAACATATATAAATACGTTGATATCATCACACAGTCCGGCGTGGTCGAGTGGTTAGAGCGCTGGTCATACCTGCTGGTAATTACCAGCAGGTATGAGTGCGGCGTGGGTTCAAACCCTGCTAGCGTCGCTTCAGTGTGATGTTTTTTGCAGGTCTTTTTTATAAGAAATATTTGATCCTTTTTCGGATCAAAATTTTTGATCCTTTTTTTGGGATCACTTTGATCCTTAAAGGATAAGCTCATATTTGATACCTAAAAAGGATCAAAATTGATCCTTTTTGTCTCATATTTGATACTTTCTTTCTAAGAGTGTGGTGTAAATTATTGTGCAAAAACCTGTTTTAAAGTGATCAAAATCTTTAAGCTTTCTCATGGCCCTGCAAAGCAATATTATTACACTAGTCTTGTAAAAAATGAAGAAGCGACACCTTTAATCAGTGGCAGACAACAGACATTGCTTATTTGAAGACCCAGATTCAAATGACAAGAGTTGGTGATTTATAGGTCGTTTTACTTTATTAGTTTTCTATAGTGTAATTTGTCAAACATCCAAAAGTCACGTTTTTAAGGTTACTTAACCATGTTAACACTGGTTTAAGTGACATTTACATTACTAAATTCCAAACAAAATATATCACTGCTGAATTTAACAGTGCAATATTTTCTGGGCCTAAACCTAAATACAAACTTACATTCTCATGACCATTTATTTCAGCGACTGATGGTAACTTTGATTTCAAAAAACATGAATCAAAAAATTACATCTTAGAGTCAATTTTTATTCTATATGAAAATACAAATGTACCCCCCCCCCCCAAAAAAAAAATTTGACGTTTTTAAAATATCGGTCACAAAAATCCCCAAAAGATGAAATAAATAAATAAATAACCCAAATTTTGATAAAACACTACATAAAAATACTTGTAAAACAACTGAAACTTTTTAATGATTATGCCAATAGGGGGGAATTTAACAAAAACTGCTTCCTATGTAGTTCAATGTGGTTTTATTCCAGAAAAGTAAAACATACAGCAAAAATGTGGTACCAATAAATAGGTAATATAATTCCCTTTCAATGCAAGAGGTTTCATGTCAATTGCACAAGTATCAGTGTAATGTATGATTCAAACGGTGTACAGAGTCTAAAGGAGAGCTTGCCGAGGAACTGCACAGTGCAGAAAGCGTCATTGACGCTATGGCTTGTCCGAAAATAGTGAAAATTAGCAGTCTTTAAAATTTTGTCACATCAAAACTTGAAATCGTACAAGAACTATTTTGCACCCTTTTAAATGAACGATAAAAACATATATATTATATGCAAAATATCAGTTTTAGATGATGAATTGAGTAATAGTAATTTGACGGTTTTCCTCATTAACAATTACGCTTTTTCTGACCAATTCATGACTTACATTTAGTGTTTGCATGTTGATACCCGTAGAATCAATATAAATATTCAGTGCCAACTAAATAAGCATCTTTTGTAACAAGCCGCCATTGACAAAATTATTCCTCCGTCAAATATATTCGGTGATTTTAAAATGTTTTTGTCTACATTCTAACTGACACTGCATTCTAAACATTCGTAATGAAAAATCAAAACACCACAAAATTGTCTTTGATTTCAAATGTTTGGTGATTTTCAACATCAAGCATCCGTTATTGATTAGAAGATGCATTGGAATTAATGTAATGACAAAGACTTGTTGCACCAAATGTTTTAATAACTCAAAAGAGCTATGTTTTGACCCTATGTCATGCGATATGAATGCAATTGTTCATCGATTTCATTATTTCTAATAAACCAAGATCTCTGGTTAAAGAAACCTCAAGATAAAAAGTGTATTGAAGTATTGAAAGATACTGAGGCTGTACTTGATGTTTGTGCTGATATGCCCATCGGTGCTCTCCACACACATGCCATGAATAATTCAAACGTCGTATACTTCTCTTATAGAACATTGCAAACTATTGACCTAAAATGACAAATGAACAATATGCAAAGCGATCATTTAAAATGTCATGCTTCCATGTAACGTTTAAAAGAAGATATGACCAAATCGATTTACCTAATTCAATAATAGTACTGCTATAGGCAAAAGGGCAAAAAGTTGGCTGAAGCTTTCATGTTCCTATTGTTTTTGTGACATTTCAAGATTTTTCACCAGAAAATGCTCGTGCTTTGATGTTTAAATGCATGTTGCGAACGTTTGAACGCACACTACACTTGGGAATGAGTTTATTGGGAAATTAGAGAGTTTGCGAAAATAAGGTTAAGGTTACCGTCTACAGTAACCTTGATGAATTGACCGCACTTAAGCGGGAGTTTTAAACACAAGTCCATTCTGGTGCGCGCGCAACACCTCGTGGAAAACCAGAGACTGAGTAGCGTGATGTCCTTAGGTTACACAACAGATGTTTCGAATAATAGTCAACTGACAACGGCGATTCATAAAACTTATAACCACAATGCCCGCTAGCTTTGGTTTGTAACTCATTACACCTGATTGGTCCTGTCTGTGCTTATTTGTATTCTATTATTAAATCATGGAAATGACATTTCAATAAAAAGAAACACGTATTTTACAAATTAATAGATCGGTAGAGATACTGATAAACAAGTCACAAATCTATAAGTGATACAAGATAGGCAGCAGTAACTATTAGCCACAGAGGAAATAAATAAAATATAAAAAAATAAATACATAAATACACAGATAAATTAATAAATTAATTGATTATTTAATGTTTTAGTTAATTATTGTATTTATTTATTTGTTTGTTTGTTTGTTTATTTATTTGGTTTATTTATTTATTAGTTGCTTTGAACATCAGTTCCTTAGTTCTTTAGTTTTAGTTAGTTAGTTAGTTGACATTTATTTCCTTAAGGTTTTCGCTGACGTTAACGTAACAGTTGTCTATGTGCATTGAAATAGAAAATAAGGTTACCGTCGAAAATAGCGATAACGGTGGTGCATGCGATGCAATCCCTCAATAAAATGTTTTTAGGCGTTTTTTGAGATTGAATCCAATCCAATAATGCATAACTGTATATTGCAATTTAAATCAAACTACAAAATCAAAGTGATTTATTCTTTCCATAATCAACGTCTTAATACAACATGTGCGGATGTTAATAATTGTAAAAGACTTTTAAATCTTCAAAATAATAAACGTTAATAATGTTTAGAGATTTCAAAACAGAGAGTTCTGAACAGATATGAAACCTGATTATAAAAGCTTCTTTCTCATATTGCTTCATCTAGATATGTCTCATGCCTCGAAGAACATGTTGTCTATGCTTATGTTACATACACAAAAAGAGCAGTCAGCCGATTACTATTTCTATGATATTTGACTTTTACACGTAGCATTACAAATACTCATATGCAGGATGTATTGATATCACGGAATTGGGTAACATCGTCATTATTCCGCTTGATTTCAGTTTTCTAGTTAAAGAAAGACATAAATCCGTTTGACCATACTGCTAGAATCATTACTTTGTAAATGATCATGAGTAGCACCTGCCCGGTATTATGTTAAATGTAAAGGATGCACATCATATAAAGTATTGCTTTCTCTTTGTCAACGTTTAGCTCGTAAAGAGTCATATAACTGATTATTGTTAAGGATTTAAGTACAATTTGATGTCAGTTAAACCTTTTAAGTATAGTGCAGTATAACGTCATCTCCTTCAAAATACGTTATTTATTTAAAACCAATTGATAAAAAATATGCCAAAACCAACAGTGAACTCACTAAATTAGAGGGATGCCAAAAAGTTCCATTGTTTAAGAATATCATGAATTATTTATTGAACCCCATTGATTTATAAAACCATTTTGTTTCCAAACATTCAGTGAGACTAGGTACAATACAAAATCAACTCCTTTCTCCGTTAAGGCAGTTTGAATTTATTTAGATGGTCAGTATGAATATCCACAACCGAATGGTACGGCCATTTGCTCTACAAATTCAAGGAAAAGTAATTTAACTCTATAGATAATGTGTATTGTACCCGTGTTAAATCTACAGAAGTTTATTTTCCGTCTATATGCGCTCGATCAAATTTGTCCTTTCGTGGCACTTTAAGTAACTACTGTCAAATCGTGATCAATCAGTTCACCAAAACGCTTTCGTGACTTGGACATTTAGTGTGTTGAGGGAGCTTAACACAACAAAGACGGCAGAGAGAGTGTTATTACTGAAGCCTTTCATAATTATATTAATGTGTTTCATGTTTCTCCTCAAGTATCAGTAAAATAATGTTGGTTGAAGACACCTAAGAGCTATCGTAATACACTTAAATGTTGACAATACTAATATTTTGTTATAAAACAAACCAAATGCTTTGCTCATAACCAAATATGTCGCCATATTGAAAGTTATCTTCATTCTTTTAAGTTGAAGGTTACTAGATATGTTAGAATCACCATTTCCTGTTCATAAGAATAAACATTAACCCTTGTTATACGGAGCAATTTTCACAAACATATTATACGGAGGGTGTTGTTGCAACCCCCCCCCCCCCCCACCTCAATTTTTTATAGCAAGTCCCCCAGACTCCCGCATGTGGTACCAATGGATAGTATTTCCATTGATACCAAAATCAAGGTCATCCGTAAATGTATGACGTCACTGTGACGTCATAATTACCAAAATGTGAAAAATTGGTATTGTACGGAAAAAATAGGCAAACCCCAACATTTTCTAAATAATCGAAGGAATTTTCAATTTTCATGCGGTTTTTTTCCCCGAATATTGTAGAAAATTACTAGTTTTACCAAAGTACCAAGTTTTAAATGAATATCTGCTAAATAAACAACTAAAAAGTACATTTTTAAAATCACGAAGTTACACCAATCCCCCGACCTCCGAACTTTGAACGGAAACAATACCCCATCCCCCCTGTGAAGATTGTAGGGTCGAATTTGTTTTGCTAAAATAAGAGCAAAGGATGAACTTAGAGGTACACCAAGTCGTTTAGGGCTGCGCACAAGGAAGTTTTAGTGGCAGAAAAAAAATCGTAGAACTAGGGCACACGCATTTTTAAGTTATAAGAATGGAAACAAAATAGGATTTAACTTTCTATTTATAAGAAATCATGTCGGATACTAGTCAGTGTTACTGTCCATGTATCTGTACAATGATACAAACACAAAGGAACCAGCACAAGGTATGGGTCAAGGGTGTATTTGATCGCACCTTCGACGCTCGCAAATCCCTAGCCGCCGTCGAAAGGCGAGCTGGTCTCACGTTTTCGGTGCTCGATGATAGTGATCAATAACAAAAATCCAGTCTTTGACAAAGACTAGTTGGATACCAGGCTGATACTCAAAAAATGAATGTAATCTTCTAAATATTTCAATTAACTCGTGCTTACCTTAAATCCTATCATATAAAATATACATTTGAAAAAAGTCGAGCAATATTCATATGGTGCTAACAAAGCTTAACTCATATTTCAATTTTAAACTTAGGATAATTAGATAAGAACGTGATACCATGTTAGCTACATCTAATTTGTTATCATTATTGTCTGCTCATCCGGCCCTTGGCTGTTTACTGATAATCCTTATGAATAAAGTTTGTTATTGTTCGGATGTATATTCATCGGCACGTTGAACACATCAATGTATAATAGATGTTAACTACAAGCATAATGAAAAGATATGTAATTAATTAACCTGATTTGCAATATACTTCGTTGTGATTACGATAAGAAAACAAAAAATAACGGGCTTACTTATCTTTGAACGCTTTGATCGTGATCTCAGTTATACGTTTTACTCACTGACAACCTTTGATGGACTATTGCTTGACTTCTGGAAATCGTGTGAAGTTCATTTAGGTGTATTTGTAATGAAAACAAAAAATAACGGGCTTACTTATCTTTGAAAGCTTTGATCTCAGTTATACGTTTTACTCACTGACAACCTTTAATGGACTATTGCTTGACTTCTGGAAATCGTGTGAAGTTCATTTAGGTGTATTTTTAATAATTAAAAAAGTGAAAATGATGAAAATGACAAGAGGGTGCATTTACAGCTGGTTTAGGATGGACGGTCACATTTGATGAGTTGGCAGGATGACATAGCTGGAATCCTACGTACAATTTAAGTTTTTTGATTTTTTCCCCAGAAACTGTTGTTTAAATTATGTTGCTTGCAGTTAATTATGGCAACAACATGTTTACAAAGAGTAGTGAAAGTTGACCTGCTGTAAGTTAATTTGAAGTAAACATAACCCCAGGGCATATGTGTGGAATCAAATAATAGATTGATGTTTTGTGAAGTAATTTAAGGCGTCAACTGCATCTTATGTAACTTAACGTACCGGTATATGTGTTTAATTTCCCTTGTATATGCTTTCCGTAAGTTGGACGTCGCCAAACAATTTAGGATTACACATATCGAAAATTACTCTTTTCCAGGCATTTGGTTGTGTGCCTGTGTACTATATCTATGGTTTTATAGCATCAAATTGAAGTTGTTCCAGTCGGATGCCCTAAATTTGACTTTGCCGTCTACTTCAGATAACGGCAAGCTGTTGCCGATTAGTTTTAGTGTCTCCTCTGAAAGTTTTGATAATTGTTTTTCTGAGACAATTCTAGTGTATACTTGGTGCATTCTTTGTGTCCTGCCGCAGCCGTGTTCCTGTGGGGGTGGGGTGGGGGTAAGAATTTTTTTTAACCCTTTGTTTACCAAAAAAGTGGATGAATTATTACACGATGGTGATGTAGTTGATTTATGTAAATAAAAGTCAACTTGGTTCCATGTGAGGACCTTGGTGGGAAGCACACACACAAAATATAACGTAATATGAGACCGTTAATGCAGCCTCTTGTCATATTCCTTTTTTAAATATATAAAAAGACCATGTTATAAGGATTTATATGACACCTAAATGAACTTCACACAATTTCCAGAAGTCAAGTTATGGTACGTCAAAGGTTATCAGGGAGTAAAATGTATAACTGGGATAAACGTGTTCAAAGATCTGTATAACTGTTTAAACTATAAGTCTTTCACACATCTCTTTCACAAAATTCTGTTCTTATCTTAATCACAACGGAGTAAAATGTATAATTGATATAAACGCTTTGGAAGATCAGTAAGCCCTATATTTTCTGTTGATTGTCCTCAAAATATACATGTTTACGAGTATTTCATATTTCCGATCATTTTGTTGAAATGTAACTTTGCTGATGTTATAAAGTAAGCATAAGGATTGTGAATCATGAATTGTGGAATCTTAAGTGACAGCTGTAATTGTGACTTTCCATAAAGAGCAGTGCAGTCAAGTAATGTAAAAAGCACTTCTATTGCCAAAACATTGTATACAAGGAAATGCGCAAAATAGTGTAACTGCACACGACGAAAACAATCGATAAATTAATGGATTTATATTGTAGAATGTATCATAAATGTACGGTATTACTATATTTTTATTAAATTTATACAAATAAAGACGACACCTTTAAGTGAGTCTCTTTGACGTTGATTAACTTAGGCTTCCATATCACACATTGAAACAAGAAAAAACAAATTCCCGTTAGGATATAGATCACAACATCCTCATTGCACTTAAATTCACTCTACAAATCAAATAAAAATTGATTGTCTAGTGTTTAGAGATATCAAACTTTTCGTGGGAGAGCATCGCATCTCCCTTTCCTTTCTACATACGGTATTCTAGTAAGTCGTAGAGTGCATTCTGTGTACAAATTGTCATTTCCATTTGATACGTTTAAAACATCTTATTTCCTCGCATGTCTGTTCAATTAGGTGTAATTGTATTTTCGGTTACAGTGATACTAATGTGGTTGAAATTTGTTAAAATTGTAAAATGTGAATGTATATGGTCTCATTTTTTAAGTTGGAACCCAATAAAAGGTGGTTTTGTAACATTTCTATCTAAAATATATGTTTTTTTTCTATATATTTTCACTATGGGAACCAAAATAGACTTGTTTGGGGGCTCAATTGAAAGCTAGATTAATGGTCTTTCATTTCCAGAAAAATAAAAAATTAAATAATTTAACCAGTAATTGCTACGGTTCGATAAACATAATTAGCCAGGGGTGGTGGAGGAGGAGGAGGAGGAGGAGGAGGAATTGTATCAAAGAGGAGATGGAGGAGGATATAATGGCAAATAAGTGGTAAAATAGGTAAAAAGGAGTTCACGAATAATGATAGAGGGGATGGTAATGAGGTCTTGGGGCGTGGGGTAGAAAGTTGAAATCAATTATATCAATTGTTAACAAGAGGAGGATTTTAATCAATTTAATCAATCTTAAAATTACTCAAATAACAAAATTGAGATTCATATTTGTTTCATCAGGTTAAGCAATGTTAAATACAATGCTTATTTGCTAATTTTTATGCACAGGACACACTTCACTGAATAAAAACACTACAAGCTGCAATTAACTACTAAATTTGTAACACCCTGTATAATGTATGCAACGTTGATAATGAACTTTTTTCTGATATGTACGGATGGGCAATAGGCTAAACTCTATGTTCAACGCATTGATTTTTTATATACAAGTCCTATTTTTTGTCTGGATGTCAAACAATTAACGATATTTTTGTTTGTCTCACCCTGTATAACTCTTAGCCACCTTGTACGCTTGACTTTATATGCACATTTTCAAATTGCTGACACAATTAGCTTTCAGTATATATATATACTTATATGCACTTAAGATGCATATTTTTGGAAATCCGGAGGGTTTTATATAAGAAGAGGCTATATTTCACTAAAACACACATGTAATGCGTTTGGGTCCCAACTTAAAAAATGAGACCATATGGTCTTTTCGTAGGGTATTGTGACTTTCAATTAGTTTGTCTGAGGCAGAGGCTTAGGAGCACAAATATGTTATAAGATGTGTAACTCTTTAATGTACTCGGCCTGTTTTACCTTGATCTGAGGTCTGGGCTTTGCTCACGTTGTGTCTTCAGTTGGCGTCTGGTCTCGCTAGTGGTAACATCATGCGTCTTCCATTGTCATTGTGTCTTGAGTTTAGAACTATTGCATGAGAATCAAATTCTACCTGTTTCTCAAAGCCCACCTTGAAGGATTTAATACTGAGTAAGTATTAAAAAATATTATGAAATGTAATGTCATCATCATCAGCCTTTTATTACATTTCCTTGTCATCAATCCTTTCAATTGAGATACCATTGCTATTTTCCCTAATCAAATTCAGCTTAGTTAACGTTATTGTGATTACAATATTTGTATTTGTATTTTCCCATAATAGGTCGTACACAGGATAAGGAATTGCAAAGCAAAATAAGCTACAACCATGATAACCTATTTATACCACTTTCATCATCGTAATTTTCATTATCTTGCAAACATTTATTACTTTCACTGCTTGCCTAGATTAACACTGCTAGTATATGTATTACAACACAACTTAATTCATTAAGTACACTAACAACAAACAATAAAAACATACCATGTCATCAATTCAAGTGTTGTTGAATTAGGAAGCGAAACTCACAGATCTTTTTTTGACAGATTTTATAATTACTCATCGTGTATTAATATGGAGAATTGAATAACGCCTTCTGGGACGACAGATATTATTTATTCTGGATTGATGTTCATTGTTTAGAAAAAACTCTTCTATCTTTTATAGATATGACACACATTTTTGATGACGGTTTACTGCGTTCATATTTTATTTATGGTTGTATTCCTAAAAATAACAAAGTAAGATTACACTGTTCTGATTTATAACCGTCATATATATATAATAACTCTGCTTCTTTTCATGTTTTTCTTCAAAGTATGTAAATATTGCATTTTATAGCTCATGAATTGGCCTTTCAGATTTTGTTTGTTTCATTTCGATCGGTAGTGTACATCAAAAGTTATGCTTTGTCAAATATTTAGATGTAAAATTTTCTGGTCCAATTTCAAGATTTTGTAAGTTCCCATTAAGCTATGGTCACAATAATCGTACGATCAGCTTACGAGCAGAACGGACTAAACACTGCTCGTAAGCTGATCGTACGATTATTGTGACCATAGCTTTAAATGATGTTCTATTGAGTATCTTTATTGATATGCTAACTCAACCGTAACAATAATTAATAATTTATTATATGCATGCTCTCTTTTATCTGTACTGAAAAAATGAACACATTCAGGGTCAAACTATACTTCTTATGGGCTACCAAATATTTGGTGCAACAAGTCCGTGTTATCATATAATCTGATACAAAATTCCAATGTATTTCCTAATAATAATGGAGGCTTTGTGATGAAAAATCAATACACCACATGTGAGGAGTATTTGGTGAAAATGTTTGGTGATTTACATCACTGAGTATCCGTCATTGATTAGAAGATTCATTGGAGTTATATGTTAAATTATAAGATAAGAAAGACTTGTTGCATAACAAATGTGGTAGATCAAAAACAACTATAATTTGACCCTTAATGTAAAAATAGGACAGATATGATACATTTTTCAAGATAACCCATTCTTATTCCAATCAGAAACACCCCTACTTTATGGCCAATAATCATGAAATTGGACTAGACAAAAACTCATCCAATTATTTGATAACATATTTTTGTAAAACTTTTGTTTTACACTACTAATTGAAATGAAACAAACGGTATCCGAAAGTCCAACTCATGTGGTATAAAGTACTACCTTTACATACTTTCTGACTATCCGTTAAATCCTAGAAAATTACACAAGGCTCATTCCAGTGAAAACTTAACTAAACCTTTTTTGATTTCAAGTAAAAAATCGGTTTTTTTATTCGACCATATGAGCAGTTTTTTCAGTCATACGTTTGTTACTCGGTACGTGAAAAGTATTTTCTAATCAGAAATTTTGAATATCTTCTACCCGTGCATGAATGAGCAAAAGTTTTCTTTCAAAAATGTCACAAACGTTACCAAAAAGTTACACCAAAATGTCACAAACGTTACCGGACGTTACCAAACAAAACATTGCATAAAAAGAAATTCTGATAATAGAATTTCCTACCACTTTTATGAACTATTTGTAAATATTTTACCAATCATCTGTGAAAAGCGCAATAAAAAATTAATTATGATCAATACACTCATTTCATCGATAATTTTGACCTAAATCACTAATTGCGTGTTCAGTAAAGACTTATTCCAAACGCTAACATGTCAGAGAAGTTTTACTTTGAAGTCATTTGGAGCAAAAAACCATTTCCGTGCGAGGTCACAAACGTTACCGAACGTTACATGAACTTTATTAAGTATTTTGGCAATTATTTTAATCTTCAAACACATGCATGTCTTGATCCCACCAGTGAGCACCATTATCAACAACAAATTCGTTGATATAATGTTTACTCTAGGTTCTGTTGCCATTTGAAAGTGAAATTTTTCGGTTACAAACGTAACTTGGGAATCACCCACAAAAAGATTGTAAGTTTTTTTTATGAGACACCTTGTATCGATTTGATTTTGTCACGCGTAAACAACACTTTTACAATTTTTGCAACTGCTACAGAATGACTTGGGTCTAATATCCCTAACCTCAACATTCCTTGGTCGTTTGTCTGAATAAATGTATCAAATGGAAGCTGAAATTCCAGCACTATTCATGTACATTGCAAATTTGACAGATGTGTTCAAATATTCAAATTTTGGAGAAAAATTCAAAATTTGAATATTTGAAAACATCGGACGTGTTTCGGACGCGTTCTGGTCTAGGAAGGCGTCACGTGTCAGGTATTCAAAAGGTGTTCAAGTTAAAAAAAAAATCCTGAAGAAAGAAAAACTGAGATACTTGTTTCAAATTATACCCGTTTATTTAATATTGATAACACTTTTCACATATTTTGTAAAATGGAAGTATTTACGTATTCCGTTAAATTTGCAATTTCCATCCACGTTAAAGTAGTGTTATCAGTCTTTGGTGCAGAAAGTGTGTAAGTTTGCGTTACTCAGGTAATGCTTGGCATGTTTGTAAACTGTTTTCTTAAATAAACAACACATTTGAATGCTGAAATATTATTGCATAAAATAGATGTGTTTATAGCTCAGTAATATTGTTGAAAAGAAAATACACTTGGTTATAAAGAAAAGGATTATTATGCATTAAGTTACGTTATTTATTATATCATGATTGCAGTAATTTGAGCCGAGCAATATTTTTTTTCCTTTGCACGGCATGAAACAAACCTGTGTGATATCATGATATAAAACAAATATTGAATGCCTATGCACGTGCAATAGTTAAAATATATCATTCGGTCATATTTGGGCTGATCCATTTCACTCGGCTACGCCTCGGGAAACAGAAAAGTCCAATTTTGACCTCATGATATATTTTGTACTATTGCACTCTCAGGAATTCAATATTTCATGTTGAGAAATCAGTAATAGGACGTTTCAGGTAATATGAAAACTTGAAATTTGACCCGCGTTACACAGCAGGATTTTGAGATGAAATATCAATATTACTAACGTAAAAACACCGATAACATCCCCTTTTGTGTTTCGAAATAAAGTGAATTGCCTGATCAATGTCTCTTCAATGTCATTACCCGGATGTCATTACCCCTTCTATAAATAAGAATAAGACCATAATATAAACTGAGGCTACAGACCTTTTTCACGAGTTATACGGGTAAATGTCATGTATACAGAAATTGTTTGCCTCCTTGCACATAGAAGAACAATTGCATACATGAGAAGCGTTTCTAAATCAAAAATAAACCTTAACGAATGACTTTTCGGGCCTTATTGTTCTTGCAGTGACGTCAACAAACAGATTACTTTATTTTTTCGGCGTATCTTTATAATTCCATAATGTTCAAACAAATCAGTTTGTGCAAATGTTTAACTAGAGCTGTTTTGCTTGCGAAAATCGGTTAATCTGACCTGCGTCAGAAGGCATTGTTTCCCACAAATACAGTGCAAACTATTTCTCTTTCATAGTTAATAAAACAATTCTGATTCGCATTTTACCGAGCAGTCGAAAGTCGATGAAAATACAATACGTAATGATATAGCGATTAAAACAGGATACACATTGTAAGAAATAAGAAATGCATTTTGAGATCTGTTCTCGTAATATTGTCTAATATGGTGGAAAAGCAATTGCAATTCCAAATAAATACATAAAACTACATTAGACAAATTATCTTATTTGACATCTTTACTCAACATCGCTTTTATGCAATAACAGTGCTAGACGCAGTGTCAGAATCGAAACTCGTTTAATGCATGAGTTAAAGATTTTCTGGAGCAATAAACCTAGACGATAAAGATCTATTTTGTTAAAGTTGACTATCGCGATAATAAGGATAAGATAATATTTCTGATACAAACAGTCAAGTCCAAATCAGTCAATGTATCATTGTTTATAATGCATCAGTTAATTCAAGTGATCCTACATGTGTTTCACACTGCTCCCATATAGAATAATTATGATGATCAAGATCAAATAATGCCCAAAATTTACTTCGGCATTTTCCTGTAAAAAAATGTAATATTTAAGGCTACAGTCCCTTTAAATGAGCAATAGAGCGGAACGCCAAGTTTACTATGTGTTGTGGCCAACTTACACATGTACGATTATCACAATATTTAGTGTATATAAAGAGTAAAGTCTCTAAATTATACACAAGCCTTAAGAGGTGAAAGCACATCACTCATTGTTGCATTTTTGCAAATTTATTTTGTACCATAACTTTTGAACAAAGTGCTTAAAGTTAATAAAAGTA
>JXSR01S031312.1:0-12021 GCA_000969725.1 Ophiothrix spiculata
AGGGTAAAGTTCACCACAGGGTCACACACTTTATTGACCTATAACATTTATCTCACCTGTTTTGCCCATGAACTCTTCATCTGTTTCTTCAATTGATTTTGTGATTCAATTTAATACTATGTCCGGTTTTATCAAGTTCTATGGTTACAACTTACATTAACCCTAAAGAAAAGTTTTCTCTCTTTTTGCAGTTCAGAGACCCTTGTGTTTCAAAAAAGTCTACAAGTACAAGCGAGGCATACATCAAAGTCATCGATAAAACAGAAATGACTCTTTTGTATAAGAATGACATCAGGCACAGTATAGCTTGTTTGTTTGCTTATTTATTTTGGTAATACTTGTTACATATGCGACTGTTTTGTTGTTGCCTTTCTGCAGTTGCTTTTTTTGCAGTAGGCGCCTGTACTGTTCATGCCTCCAAGCTCCTTTATTGTCAGTCTTCTATGAGGAAATGGCTTCTACCAGTCATACATGCAAGCCCTGTAGGTTATTACTTTCATAGTTTTTTATCAACATTTTGGTGGTTTGACTTTTAGAGAAGTTTTTCCACAACAATCATTTCAACTTTATAGGGACCATAATCATTTTGACAATTGTTGGTATTTCTATGAAATGGCTGTGGTTTGACTTTATGAGATCTGACAGTGCCAACAATTCAATCTTTGTTAAAATAAAAATTATTGACTTTTCATTTTATTGTTTGATCGTACTATTTGTAATCTGTTTGCAAGGATATTTCAGATCAGACATCTTTTGAGAATGGAGGAGACTAAGGAAGGACAGTGGTAGCCCAAGGATTTGTTGGAGTCGGTTTGATCAGATATTTGCATTAACTACAGAAAAAATAGACTTTTACACAGTCAGAGCTGATCCTACATGTTGGAGTACTAGTTTAACATTTTTCAGTGAAGTTTTGTCTTGTTTTTGATATGCAAGGTTTTGTATGACAAGCGCAGTGCAGACCCTATATGACTTGAACAAATTATTGGAAATAATAAGGGATACATCGCACCATGCACCTAATTTTCAAGAGTGGCATGTGAAACTTGAAGTGTGCACTGTTTTTTGGAAGATTCAAAGTTCAAACTCTTGTTTCCTGCCATTTAGGGGAAATTGGTAAGAGCATTGAACACCAAATTCTTGAAATTGCTTATATATTATTATTGAAGGAAGCTCCTGTCCAATTTGGTCAGCATTTTTTCAAACTTTCTGAGATTTTGGTACCAAAACATTCCTCATATTTTTCTCACTACCCATGTGAAATTTTACGGCTGAAACATGTCACGTTTCGGAGATATTTATAAGTGAAAATGTGTTAAATAATGGTAACCATAAAATAACTGACACAGAAAAGTATAAGGAAGTGGAAAATACAAAATTGCTCATAAAATCAAAACGGTTGTTACGATTTAACTGAAATTTGAAATTGAAACATCTTAAGTGGTGTTCTCGTATTACAGTGAAAACTGAAATTTGAAAAATCAG
This sequence comes from Ophiothrix spiculata, assembly GCA_000969725.1. Classification (NCBI taxonomy): domain Eukaryota; kingdom Metazoa; phylum Echinodermata; class Ophiuroidea; order Amphilepidida; family Ophiotrichidae; genus Ophiothrix; species Ophiothrix spiculata. Next base: position 1,486 of record JXSR01S031312.1, read on the forward strand.
ACCATGTACACATGTAGCCTACCTATTGGATTTATCAATGTTCTAATCCTTACCTCCAGGTTACAGGAATAGGCCTACTTGCAATGTTCAGTAGTATTGTACTAAAAAGGATTGATCAGTTAAGGTGCGTTTACACTGCGACGTACCGGGGGTAACGACAAGCAACGTAGACCTGCGTATTGCAGTTTTGAATTTTACGCCTGTCATCGTTAGTTAAAGTCAGCTAACGCTCACACACGCTGCTAGCTACGCACCCTATCGTTACTATCAGTCACTTTTAGTTACAACCTTTTAGTTGCAAATACGTTACAGTACGTCGAAACAAGTCGTCACAGTGTAAACGCACCATTATTAAACAGGTTCTCAAAATGTAATTCTACATTTGGCTAAAAGTCAAAGAAAATCAATCACCCATATCAAAATTAATAATGCATGAATTCAATAAGTTGTAGTTGAGTTTAATCATTATCTATGCTATTTATGCATTTATCAATTACTTTCCCCGCCCTAGGGGACCCGGGATAGTGCGGTGATATAGCGGGGGAAGTACAGATTATCATTGCCCCGCATGCCGGGAAGTTAGCCGAGACTTAGCCGGGGATGTACATCAGACTGTCCCGGCTATGCCGGGTGTGTAGCGGGAGATTTAGCCGGGGTGAACAGATGATTTTCCTCACACTGCCTGGACATAACTGCTCATAGCAGGGGCATTAAAAAGGATGTCACACAAAAACAAAATATTAAGTATAGTCGATTTTTACTAAAATACCATGTGTCACATCGGCGATTCATCCTTTCCCAAGATTACTATCTATTTTGAATACTAGCGGGGAAGCCCGTGCCTCAGCCCGTCAGCTGGCTAGATGATTTAAGGGTCTACTTTGTTGAATTTGATAAGAGATTTATCTCATGGTGTTTTTGCTTTCTATTGAACTTTTTTCTTAAATCTCATTGTGATTATTCTGCCGTTCTGATGCACATTTTTTACCAGTTTTTCATGGGAAGACGAACGTTGTACATATATACCACATGGGGCCTATATAAAGTTAACGAAAATACCAGGCACATGCGAAAAAAAAAGAAGCTTTTTGTCCATTTTGTTTTTGCCTTGAAGGCCCTAAAGTTTAATTTCCAGTGATTCTTAAAAGACAACCTATATGTTTTATTACAGGGAAATATGTACTGTTTATTATATATGTGAAATAAAATAGAAAATAAATCCATATATTCAGTTATATAACTCTGTCAAAAGTCCCCGCACATGGGAGTCGGGGACAAGGCGGGGATTGTCACACGTAGCCCGGCTATAGGGGGTCCAGGACATAGCGGGGGATGTACAGAAAATCAATGCCCCGCCGGCCGGGACTTTAGCCGGGTCATTGCCGGGGATGTAACACTAGCAAAATGTACATCCCCCGCTAAATCCCCGCTAGTCCCGGGTCCCCCGGGGCAGGGGAATAAATTGATAAGTGCATTATTTTATGATGGGGTTTTACACATGAAATGATGGCTTTAACATGCTATGAGTTATGGTAGTTGATCAAGTATTTGTCCTTCACATATTCCTATTTTCACTGGATTCATCGATTTGTTTTGGTGGTTAGTTTCATTCATAACTAAAACAAATGACATGACAAAAGATGCTTTGTATTTTCTATTATTTGAACATTGGTACAATGCCATTAATTTAAGACGTAGGTATCATCTCTTCCGGATTTGTAGATTTTGAATTACTTCTGACCTTTTTATTTCATTCATGAAAGGAGGCCAACGTTATTCAAATGTTTTAATCCTGGGTTTTAATGTGGTTAAAAAGTTGATGCACTTTTTTTTTTTTTTGGGGGGGGGGGTATTCAATATTTGTGTACATGTGCGTATGTTCCTGCCAGACTCAGAAAGTATGACCCATCCTTATATAGGGCCTACCGAGTGTTTTCTCAAAAACTCACCCATCAGTAGGCCTTTACTAATTTTTGACAGCAAAGCACTTAATTGTGCTCAAACTGGTAGGTCCTATAGGTGCTTTTTGAACAAATTTCAAATTTTTCACATCTGCAATGAAAACCACCCCATCGCTATAATACCAAAACTTGTGAAAAACCCATTCCAAAATGCAGGCACATAGGCCTTTAATTATAATATCCTACATGTATGTCATGTCAGTGTGAGTACCCCAGACTTCTGCAGAAGAAAATAATCAGAAAAGTACACAGTTACAATTTTTTGTTGAGTTTGTATAATGTAAGCTCATGTAATCTTCTTAAATCTATTATTAGTTTACACCAGTTTCACATCATATTGTCAAGCTGTCATCCCAGATTTAGAAATCTGCATGATATTTGAAGATATGATCTGCAAATATTAGGCAATGCTGTTGGCAAAATGTTCCATTATAATGTTGTTGATTTTGTTCCATGTGTTTATGTTCAATGGTATACATTGTTGATCTGGTTTCGAAAAAGGAGAAATTGAAAAAAAATCCTTTGGTGTATCGGGACAATTGAAGAGTGTGTAGTGAAATTAATTTACAGGTTTTGAAAGTCTGCCCTAAATATACAGGTTTGATACAACCAAAGTATGATACAACAAAGCTTGAAAGTTTGCTACACATAATATTTACCTACTTACCACACTTTTGGGAGGTGCATTTAGTCCCAGACAATGTTAGTACACTATTTATTGACAGAAATTGAATGCAAAGGTGGCAATATGTGGATTTGGAGTGGTTGTTAAAATTCTTTGCAAAAATGTGAAGTGCTTGTTTGTTGAGTTTCCAAGTGTTCTTCTGACATGGTGGGCAAACTCACTTAAAAAATGCATGTCCATTGAATATTCAGACCCAAAGACCTATTCATTAGCTCTGTTGGCTGGCTTTGATACCTTGACATGTGGTACTAGATTTGCCTTGATCGATTTGCCAGTGGTTCGAAACCAGTCTTGCCAGCATCATCTCAATATGCCTATTGATGTACCTGTCCCAACCAGCACATCATGTTTCTTGTTTTTCAAAAGACAGTTGGTCAGTATTAAGTTGTAGGTCTGAACCCAGGGGCATCAGAAGGAAAATGAAAGGTGGTATGGCCCCATGGTCCTGTGGCCCCTTATTTATCAAAATATTAAAAACTAAGATCTAGAAGACAGTTACTAAAATGCTTTTGTATTGTTAGGCCTATATGTTGTCGTTATTTATGCAAAGGCTATAATAAAACGCATCAAATGAAATTTACTTTTTTCATTTCTTCTGGCTAAAAAGTGGTGCGGCCAAAGCCGACACGGCCTACATGGTTTCAACACCTCTGTCTGAACGAAATGTAAACTCGGGCTCTGATTGGAGGATAATATAGTATACTCTAGCTGTGTTCATGTAGAAAGGTGTTCTGAAGCAGCAAGGAGGCAGAGGTTGCCATCATACCAGTGGTAAGTTACAAGTCCTCTTATATCATTGATTTACTATTCCAACTGTAAAATTGTTCAGCCCAATTTAATGCCACTTAGTACTGAAGACCTGTGAAGGTGCCAGGCCTACATAAATGCAATACTACCAGGATTAAATGAGGGCAAAGATGTTTTATTAGCCCCAGCTTTACAAAAATAGATATTTTATGGGTCCATGATCATTAGATCAATTTAAACAGATTATATGCATCTTTGACTGTAAAATTGCCCTCAACTCTAGTGGACTTTCAGTAACTCCATGTAGAAAAAAGGCCTTATTGAAAAGCTTCAGTGCCATGAAGTGTGGAATCAATATAATCATATTTCCATTTCAAATTTATGAATTATAATCGGTAATATTGAGATCTTAACCTGCATCTAGTAATGTAAGGAAAAGCATTTCTTTTCAATATTGATTAATGATCAATATTGAGCATTACGATTGAATACCTGCCACCGACCTGTGTGACTCTAAAAATTAATCATATAATAGGGCAGCACATTTAACAAAAAGCAAGTGGTGGTTTTCGGAAATAGTGTAACCTCAATATTGATATGTTGTATGAATGCTTTGAATATTTGTGTTTATTATATCGATTGATGGTATACTAGGTGTCTGTCCTGGGTGTCTGTGTTTACAGTTGGTTCCAGATGCTGGTTATTTTGTGTTCAATGCATTGCAATTTTTTAAAACTGGTGGGTAATAAACTTTGTTTGGGAAAATTAGACAAGACACAAGTCTCACCTCATCAGTGTACCAAGTATGATTGTTTTATTTACCTCAAGGTAGAAATTGTTGTGTTAACTACGATGAAGCTGTAGCTTGCTATCATTTCTGTATGAAGAGCTTGTTTGGTTCTAGATCAGAGATGCTGGTTATTTGTGTTCAATGCATTGTAATTTTTTTATAGCTGGTGGGTAATAACTTCATTTGGGCAAATTAAACAAGACACAAGTCACACCTCATGAGTGTACCAAATGATGATTGTTTTGCTTAGGTCAAGACAGAAATTGTTGTATCAACCATGGTTTACCTATAGCTTGATGTCATTTCTGTATAAAGAGCTTGTTCAGTTTCCACAATTGTCAGAAAATGTTTGGGGTTCTGACATTAAAATAAAGAAAAACATGGAAATTAAGATTTGTTTTGTTTCAAAACCTCTTCTATCCACTTCTGCAAAATAGCCATTCCCATTTTTATGTTACAATTAATCAATTTTTATTCAGAATATATCAAATGAGAGCCCTCAGTAGGAATGTATTCTCTATTTTAATTGTAGACTTGATTCAAGGCTGGGTTGGGGATTCAAAAGGAAGTCAACTTTTCAAAAGAATCAAATGTTGGATTGGATATAAGAGGTTTTGGAAACAAGCTCTTCATATCAAGGGTTGAGAGCCAGAAGGCTGTATCTGCAGGAAGAAAAAAGAGCCAAAAGGCCGTATTTGCATCTTTGACACGGCAACATATATTTGAATCACATGCCTGATTAAAAAAGAAAAGAGGATCTGGAACTTCACCGCTAGGCGATAAAAGCACATTTAAAAGAGGATCTGGATCTTCACTGCGAAGTGATGGAAGCATATTAAAAAAGAAGATCTGGAGCTTCACTGCTAGGTGATGAAAGCACATTTAAAGAGGATCTGGATCTTCACTGCGAAGTGATGGAAGCATAGTAAAAAAGAAGATCTGGAGCTTCACTGCTTGAAGCACCTGTGTAGTAGGCATACAATACAAACATGCGATGCCTTTTGTTGGTCCCTGGTTGAGTAGGCCTATCTACTTTAAATCGACCACATCCAAATGATTTCCTTCCGATAAGCGGGTCTGTTAAATCAAACAGAGAAATGATAGATCAATGCAATCTGAATGGAATAGATGGAATTGGACAGGGTGACCAGGCCATAGAGTAATTTTGGCCTAAAACTGGTAGATTTAACTTGAAAAAATTATTTCAAAATGCAAAATTTGGGTTGGTCAAAAGGTTTTTTTTTCTTTTGTACAAAAATGAAGTTATTCAACAGGGATATAGCCAGATGTAGCGCAGTGGCCATTTTGTATATCACCCAGTGTGGTCCCTTTAAGTTGTTTTATCCAAGAATATTATTACACAGTAATGGTGAAAATTACAATTCATATTTTTGTTTATACATTAAGAAAATTAGTGAGATTATCTTGCTTCAGTGGTAATAGAAGGGGTGTTTTGACAACAAATTTGGAAAGATGTCTTGTTTGTTGCTACTATAGAATTTAATGGTCAATAACACAAAAAAGTCATTTGAATATTTGAGAATCTATGTTTGAATTTACTGAAAATACACAGAAAGTCTATTGTTTTAAAGACGTAAGGCTAAATAAAACTAATTGTTTGCCTCAAAGCCCCCGCGCTTGTTAGTTTTAGTATGCGCGTTAGTCGAAAACCCCCCATTTATTTGCCTTTTTTTTTTTTTTTTAAATGTTCTTCATAATTGGCACAAATTCCATATGAACTCCTTTTATATTTACTTGTAATTAAATTTATTTAAATTAGTTCTTTAGTCTGTTTTAGATTTAAAAAAGGCCAATCTTAACATAAACTTTGTATCTGACATGCGAGGGAGTACATATGGAACTCTTTTCTATTTAGAATAGCACTCATGACTTCTGTCACGCACGAAAAAAAAATCTTGAAAAAAAAAAGATTAAAAATAAAACCGCATTTCGTAATTAGTTTTTCAGAGTAGGAGAGCTTTGAGACAAACAATTTTTTTAAATGGCCTAATCTATAAGCACAAGCGCGGTTCTGCAGGGTATTTATACAACAATAAATCCATGCACGTTGTCAAGTTAACTCAATTTTAAGCAGTTTTCTTTACATGTGGCTTGCAGAGTGCTTTAAAAAAACTTTATAATGTTCTATTTTTGAAATAATCGTGTAAGAAATAAAATTGATATGTTTAGGCCATAAATTTGAAATATCATGGCAAGGTTAAAAGTTGTAAAATAGCAATGCAGACCACTACTAACATTCTTCTTTTAAGTGGCAATAAAACCTTATCTTTATGAAAATTGTTATGGAATGCACAGACAGAAGTAGATTATTGAATAGTAAATGTATATGTGTACCGCCGCGGCAAAAGGGTCCAGTTGTTGGCTCGTACATGTTGCTCCTTGTAGCATATCTAATGTATGGTATTTGTATACATCAGATATGCTACAATGAGCAATATGTAGGAGTCGACAACTGGACCCTTTTGCCGCGGCGGTACACATATGATGTAAATCGTTTTTTAAAAAGTGTGAATCTGACATTTGCACCAATGTGATTTTTTACATAACTATCACGATCATCATGTAAATCTGCCTTTAGAAATGAATACTGTTCTTTGAATTTAATTTTCATTCTAGAGCTAAATAACATAGCAAAAACTTTTACAAAATGATTGACTCCATTTATAAACCTGTTGCTAAAACAAAGGAAACTTATTATGATAGTAATAACTTTCAACTAAGAAATAGTTTCATGCTGAATGTTATGTGAAGTAATTAACCAACTAATTAGACGTTACACCAGCATTTACATGCCCCACCAATGGAACCAAAAAGGTGAACAGTTAAAAATGAAAAGGGTTACCATGTCCTAGATAACACACAATTGGGCTCATTTTGTCTGTGGGCTGTCATTATGTCCGATTTCAAGTTTGTTGCATTTTGGGGAACGAAGCTGGTTTTCAAACATGGTTTCCTTTTACAATATCATAATTTTGAACTATTTTTTAATATCATAATTTTGAACCATTTTGAAGTGATCAATATTTCCCAAAAGTACATGTCAAATTTATAACGAAAATTTTTTTGAAATGCCTTTTCAACTAAGTCAATTTAAAAGTACGTTAAAACAACATTGTTTCATGGTTGCATAGAGGAAGAAAGCGGGAAAGGAAAATTGTTGGAAACTCGTTTGTAATGACATTGGATATTGGCAACACTTGGTGATCCCCGTAGTGTGACAGAATACACCTGAGGTAATGGAGGGCTGTGATTGGTTGATTCAGGTTAATTAAAAACATTCAGATGGTGGAGGACTTGTTTCCTCAAAGACTTTGAAGGTCTTTGGTTTCCTGCAGTGTGTGAAACTATGGTGAAACAAGAATACTTTGAGGAAAATTTGGTAAAACTCTGGAGAATGGTACTTTTTTTTATTATATCAAATTATAAACTTATTCCCATATCTAAGATCTGGGGAAGGGAGGGGTGGGGTGTCACTTACATTGATAGGAAGTACAGGTAGGCCTATGTTCAACTTCCAAGATCCCATTTTCAAGCCTTCTCTTCTGTTCCCCAAGATGCCCATTTGAAGATTATTTTAGTTCTAAAGAAAAATGTGTTTTTTCCTGATTAACCCCCTTTGTAAAATTTGCTAAGATGAGAAATGTTCTTATCATGGCTCTCGTAGTTGAAATAGAAACAAATTTGTGAATGATGCAGATGGGCGGTCATTATGCACAAATAATTGATGATAAAACTTTGTTATTTTGTAAATTGAATTGGCCTTCATATAAAGTGGGGCTTTGAAGAAAATTGTATGAAACATTTTGTAAAAGGCCTAAAGAAACACTTGGAAATGTTGATTTATTAAGGTTTTTCCTTATTTACTGTCTAATTTTGTTTAAAAGTCTAGACTTTCAATTACATATTTGAAGTACTCTACATAATGACCAGTGAAGGTCCTTAACCGACCTTAAAACCAAGGATATTTACCACATCTATGAACTTATACAAGATTATAAGACTAAGAAAATTTTAACAGGATGGATTACAGCCTACAATTTATAGATTGACCTGATTTTGATTTACACATATGCATGACAAGAGTCCATTTTGCAACTTAAGATTTCCAAACGTATCTATAAGAATCCAGGTGGAGGTACTAGTACATTGTACTATATCACTTTTGTTCTAAGATCAAGATTTTGGACCTGGTGCTAGAGAGTGGGTACTCATTATTATTAGACAGTCAACCCAGCTCATTCAGTACATCTAGGTACTCGCATGCAGTTCAGAAGGTCCCAAGTTCGAACCCTGTTTGTGTTAAAGTTGAGTGCGCCTGAAAGAAAGTAAATGCTTATTGTCGTTATTCCTCTAGAAATAAAGTAAATATGCCTCTATTCTTCTTTCCAGGTTATATAATTTTGGCCTACAAAATTGTTTGAGCAAAGCAGGGAATATTTGTATGTATCCCTGGTTTGTTTCAAAGCACTGTTCAGTACATATTTGTGCCTTTCAGTGCAATAGGGTTTGATTTCCATAGGGTCCTCACATGGGGGTGAACAAACACCTGTTTGCCTCTTTTTAATTTGTAACTTGTAGGCCTACAAATGTATTATAGTATTCGTACTGAACTTGAACTTGGTTTGCAAGTTGTTGTTTTCCTCCTGAATTCAGGTTTAAAGTAGCACTGTATTGGTTTTCACCTAACCCACTACAGGCCAAAAAGCCTCAAATCTCACTGAAGGATTCAAACCCGGGGCCTCTCGCATCCCAATCCAATATTCACCCATACCAAACCACCCACGGGCGCTGTCTCGGCAGCGATTCGATGACCATATATACATTTCCCAGTTGTGACGGATTTGGACTTAAGACTATTTTCTTCATTTTCTACTGATGGATTTTGAAGGATTGAGCAGGGTTAGAGTTAACATTGAGTGACCAAAGAGGGCAAAGTTAAAGCCTGTGTCTGTTCGGTCTGAAGTACATGCAGTGCCGGTCCCCTGATCTCACCTACCACGGACACAGCAATGAGCGCAGGCATCAAGCACAGCGTGGCTCTGAGCAGGAGCTTGGATTGATGGGTCTAACCAACACTGAGTACCCATGATGCAGTCTTTGTCTTCTGCAGTTTTGGTAGATGGAATGATATGAGGAATAAGACATATTTATTTTCCTCTCACCTTCTATAATCAAGGAGGTTTGTGTGTGTGTGTGTGGGGGGGGAACAGCCTCGATTTTTAATGACATAACTTGTTGGCCGTTGTGGGGCTCGAAACCCAGACCTACTGATTTAGAGTCCTGCAATGTTCTGCTAGACCATGCCAGCTATTGTTTTTTATTCAAATTTTAAGCAAGTTCCTTCAGCTGCAGAATGCAGTTGCTTAGAACAAAATTTTGCAAGAAGTTGAAACCATTATTGCAGTAATTTGTTACTTTGAAATTCCGATGTGTAGACATACCTCCAGTATGCATCTTTGAATAGATGAAAAATATGAGACTTTTGGTGATTTAGTGCAAAGCAGGTGATGAAATGATTACTCATATTTTGTTCAAAATATTACAAGTATTTGGCAAGATGCAGGATTTCTTTCCACTAAACCTTGTTTCTTATATGGGTCATGAGCATTTCAACTAGACAGATCGGAATTACTTTAACACATTGTTAAATATTTTTAAAGGGATAACCTCGACTTTCAATGCTTAAAACAATTTTTTCCTTTTTTATCAGAAGTTTTCTTGTAGCTTTGGATTTATACTGTAAGAGTATCCCTAATGTTGCTTGGGTAATCAAAGGCTTCAACAATGTTGTGGCTTCATAATGTTTTTAGACACATTTTTTGCTCAGAATTTTACATTTAGAGCTTGAAATTGGATGTTGTTTCATCATTCGGGAATTGCCCTTTTTTGACTTCCATTGTATAGTCACTGTAAATGGCACCAGTTGCAGATATTTTATTTTTCATATCTAGCTCGATCTTACAAAATTGATATGAAATCAAACTAAATATAAGTTGCATGGTTGAAGTCTATATTTGACTGCAACATATTTGCTATTTAAACATTAATGTTATATCTATGTTTGTATTATGGTGGGAATAGCAAAGAAGCTCAAATAAACCTGTGACCTACTGACATAGGGTTGTTAGGGACTCACACATTCTAAATCTAAAATTCACACATGCTTTATACTACAATACTACAGTACCGAATGGGAGTTTTCACACATTTAAATGTTGGTGTAAATGTGCTGAGCAACCACTAGACTGGATCCACCAGTCGCCAAATGAGGTCTCCCTCACTTCCTGTTGTTCGGGCCATTTGGCGACTGGAAAACTTATGTGAAAAAAGGC